>PVJI01002813.1:68638-136947 GCA_004026765.1 Micronycteris hirsuta | reverse complement strand
GGGACTAGTTAGGAGAGTGTCAATAAATTTGCAGTCAAGGATGAAAGTCTTACTTTTGGGGAAAGGGTCACCAAATCTGAACCACGTTTGTCATTTTCTCCATTTTTCTGGGTCATAAGTGAGTTCAAGCATGTAAGAAGGCAGTCTGTACTGCTCTAAAATTAAAATGATAGTTCTTTCTCCCTAATTTTTAAAAATACTTTATTTATTTTTAGAAAGGGAGTAGGGAGGCTGAAAGAGATGGAGAGAAACACCAATGTGTGGTTGCCTCTCTGTCGCCCCCTACTGGGGGCCTGACCTGCAACCCAGGCCTGTACCTTGACTGGAAATCAAAGTAACGACCTTTTGGTTCACAGGCCCGTGCTCCATCCACTGAGCCATAACAGCCTGGGCTCCCCCTAATTGTTATATGGCAATTCACTTTACAAATAATCTCTCATGATCTGAGGCCAGACCATATCTGCAAATGCTGCCTGTTCCATTTCTTGGTTGTATGATCTTGAACAAGTTACTTAACCTCATTGAGTTTTAGTTATCTGTAAAGTGAAAATAATAGTACTACCTCCTGAAAAGTGTTGTGATATGTGGGTATGAATTAATACAAATAAAATATTTAAAATAATGCCTAGCATTAATAATTGCTTAGGAAAATACTGAACATGATAATTGTAGTGATTATTAACAATACTGGATTGGCCAAAAAGATCATTTAGTATTTTCCATAAAATAAATATTTTTATTTCTAACAATAACTTTATTGATTTGGATACTTTGAGTATGTTGGCCTACTCTTGCATAGTATAACGTTGATTGTTCTCAACGAATGTCTTGATTTGATTTCTATCATCTTCAACTAGTCTACCACACCATGGAGCATCATCCAACATGAAATTTTGCAAACTACTTTTGACATATTCAATCAGTCACAGCAACTTCTCCACACATTGCATAAATCTTAATACACACAATACACAATACAATCTAAAAAAATTGTTTCGAGTGAAGCTGAAGACAACTAAGGGCCACTAGAGCCATCTTACAGAAAAAAACAATCAAACGTTTTGACTAACCCAGTAATACATTTATAATTCCAGTTTATTTAGGTCTGCAGTCAATTAAGAGGTAAATTAGAAAGTATTCAACTCAGTAGACAATTAGAAAGCAAATTCCAAGGGACGATTTACCAAGTTCAAAACAACTTTATCTTATATGCAAAGCATATATTTAGGTTCTTTCATTTTTTTGTTTTTGTTTTTTTTTAAGATTTTATTTATTTATTTTTAGAGAGAGGAAGGGAAGGAGAAAGAGAGGGAGAGAAACATCAGTGTGTGGTTGCCTCTCACATGCCCTCTACTGGGGACCTGGCCTGCAGCCCAGCATGTGACCTGACTGGGAATCAAACCGGAGACCTTTAGGTTTGCAGGCTGGCACTCAATCCACCTAGCCATACCAGCCAGGGTTATTTAGGTTCTTAATAGTTGCTCTCATTTTTTTTTTTTTACTGTAATCAAAAAATGTTGCTCATGATGTTTGATTCTTTTAATGTGCTACTGAAATATGTTATGTAATATTATGTTGAGGATTTTTGCATCTATGTTCATCAGAGATATTGGCCTGTAACTTTCATTCTCTGTGGGGTCTTTGTTGGGTATCATTCTCAGGTTGATGCTGGTCTCATAAAAAGAGTTTGGAATACACCCATAGATCAACATAGGTAAATCAATTAGTCTGGTATAGTGCACCATGGGATGAAGGGCAAAAAAACAAACACATAGTAATTGCAGGTACAAAGTACTTGATGCACCTGGCTGGTGTGGCTCAGTGGACTGAGTGCTGACCTGCAAACCAAAAGGTCACTGGTTCTATTCCCAGTCAGGGCACATGCCTGGGTTATGGGCCAGGTCCCCAGTTGCAGGCACAGAAGAGGCATTCATACATTGATACTTCTCTCCCTCTCTTTCTCCCTCCCTTCTTCTCTCTCTAAAAATAAATAAATTAATTAAATCTTAAATAAAACAAAGTACTTGACACAACTACATATATAATTATTTGTAGGTGTTATTATTACTTTTCTATTTATGTAATATATATATACACACGCACACCATAAGTGTTGATATCACCAGTCACATTGCACTGGTTTTGATTTCAACCATATTCCAGGCATATTCAAGGGATGAATTTATGATCAGAATACCCCTGTTTTCTCCTGGAGCCTTCTTGCTCTTCTTTACTCTCCACCCTAAACATACCTAATTTTTCCAAAATCTAACCTTAAATTTTTCTAATCAATGTAACATATAAAACCAGAAGCAGTGAGAACTGGGAGGTCTGTGCTTCATTTCCAGTTATTCCTTTTACTATGTATTGAAATTATGGAATTATCCTCCCACCTTAACCCTTCCCTTCTTTGCTCTTTCCCCTCCTTCCTTTATTCAATGACTATTGATTATTTATTCTGTGTAAATGCTTGCCTATCTTCTGACTATCCAGAGGCACATGATAAATAAAAGATAAATTATATCATACCTGCACTGAAGAAATTTAGAATCCAGAGAGGATTCCAGCTGTTAACTCACACAGATCATTGATACATTCTGACTTGGAAGGTCTAGAGGAACAACAGTAGTTGCTGTGAGAAGAAATAAACAGCAAGTGGAGCAGAGAGAGCTAAAAGGATTCACAGCGGAAGAGGCGGGAATGCATCCATAGACTGCATTGCTTAGTCTGCGTAATATGGAATTGGAATTTAATCTAAGTGTACTTGGTAGCCACAGAAGGATTTTAAGCCCTAGAATGAGGGGGCCAGATTTCTGTTTGTAAAGGATCAATCTGGCTGCCAGATCAGGACAAGTGTAAATGGTGCGGGAGGAGCAGAATACCAATTAGGAAGCCCCAGCAGTATGCGGGGTGGAAGATAACGGCAGGGCACGTTAGAGTGCAGAGGTTTGGAGTGAAGAGAACTAGACAGACACGAGATCCATTTTAGATGAGGAGCTGACAGCCCTCAGTGACAGGCTGGGTGTACTGAGAGGTAAGTGTGAAAAGGGTGTCAGGCATAAATCTCAGGTATGTTGCCTGAACACTTGAGTGGGTGGAGGTGTAATTACTGAAAAGAGCATTCTGCAGGGAAACCAGGTATGACCGATGTGAGGAGAGAGACTTAGTGTTCAGTTTCCTACGGGTTTATTTTGAGATGGCAACAAAGCTTCCAAGCATGTAATTGAAAGTTATATTACCTCTAGGACTTTGATGCTCAGAAGAGGAGTTTTGGTTAGAAGGATAAATCTGTAAATCATCACCAAACAGAGCATGTACAAAAGATAGTGTCCTCATCTGAAAATCAGGGTGGCACTGTTTGTGGTAGTAAACCTTACAATGTGCAAAATGCCAGGCACCTAACAATGAGAACAGACATCAGATGATGAGCCGAACGATATGTCTGCCCCTAAAACACACACACACACGCACACACACACTTACTCATGTACTCTTAACGTGTACTCTGTACAGGCAAAAAGAAAGATGTTTCTTTAAAAATAGTTGTATGCTTTGTTCTTTGTATTCAAAATAAAGGAATATGGGAAACAGTATATACGTGTATTATTAGTTATTAATTATTTTACTATTTTCCACATGAACAACTGTAAACCTACTTTTCCCCACCCAAAATAATATTTGTACTGTGTAAAAAGATGCTAACTTTCTAGATTTCCCATTCCCTTTGCAGCGCTCCCAACAGTTGTAACAGGAAGGCCGGTCCTCACGCTCACTAAGTGGAAAGGAAACTTCCAGCTGTATCAGTCAGATCCTGCCGTCGCACATGACAGAATTTCTGTTCACAGGAACAGAAACACAGTTCCAATCCCAATTGGCTTTCAGTTACAGAGTTTTGAAAGTAATTATCTGACACAGCAGAAGTCAAACAGAGCTCTATTTTTATTTTCCATTTCAAACCCTGAAAGCAAATCAGGTTCTCACAAGAAATATGACAGAAACAGGGGGGAAAAGAAATAGATTTCCTCATTCATTTACACTAGCTGAAGCCAGGTCAATACTCTGAAAAATTCAGTAAGACAGTCCCCACTTTTCCACAGCTCTTGTTCCATCTTCACTTTATTTTGTGACGTTCCATCACAGACTACTTTCGGAGAAATATTATGGAACTTAAATATATATATTCATATTTATATATGTGTATATAAATATACATATTATGTATACACCAAATATGACAGGTAAATATATATATACACACACATACATGCACACATACATATACTGCATATGACAAGTAAATCTATATGGAAGGCATTATTTGGTGTCTGAATTTTAGTAGATTGAAACTAAAAATAGTTTTCTGTCACAGGTTTTTAAAATGCCCATATCAAAGCAAATATTTATAAATTTCCCCATCAAGGAAAGCTGGATCATAAGTGAATAATAAAGTATAACTTTGTTAAGTATCTACCAAAAGTATGACAATAGACATTAGAATACAGACTTTTATGTAAAATACAACAAACTATGCCTTAATATGAACAAATACATTTTACATTCTTCCACAGATACATAAAACTGTGGTAGAAAGTTTACTTCTACTTCAACAGAAGGGAAAGTCATTTAGACATCTCTATATAGACACACTTGTAAATATATCAGAGTACAAGCATAATATTTGAAATTTATTTCACCAATGTTTTACAAGACTTCATTGAATGACATTTAGAACAATAAATTCTAAATGTCTAGTTCTAAATGACTAGTTCCAAAAATGAAACTAACTGCCTTTGACCCAGCAATACCACTGCTGGGATTTTACCCAAAGAACACTGAAACACCAATCCCAAAGAACCTATGTGCCCCAATGTTCATAGCAGCACAAATCACAATAGCCAGGTGCTGGAAGCAACCTAATTGCCCATCAGTAAATGAGTGGATCAAAACACTGTGGTACATTTACACAATGGAATACTATGCAGCAGAAAGAAAGAATGAGCTACACAACAGCCTGGATGGAACCGGAAAGCAGTGTGCTAAATATTTATGATGAAGAAAAAAAGGAAAACAATTTGATCATTCAATATTAGAAGAATGGAGAGGGAAGACAAGAATCACTAATTCAGAATAAAGTGACATTACAGATGCTGAGGCTTTTAAAATGATTATAAGGGAATACTATGAAAAACATTATGTTCTTATATTTGAAAACTTTAGAGAAATAGATCAATTCATCAAAAACCACACACTACCACAGTGAAAAAGATTACCTGAATTGCCTATAATGATCAAATAAATTGTATGCCTAACTAAATTTCCAGATGGAAGCTCTACATTGGATAGTTTCAATGAATAATTTCACTCAATATTTAAAGAAACATTGATATCAATTTTAAAAAATATCTTGCAGAAAATATAAGAGGTAACATTTCCTAAATATTTGATGAGCCAATATTACCTTGATATTGAAAAGAAAGACAGTACAAAATAAATCCAGAACAACTCACTGATATTTCTCATAAAATTAAATGCAACACTCCTCAAATTTTAGCAAATGGAACCATCAGTGTATAAAAAGAGGAAGTAGAATTTAGTCCACATATACAAGGCTTGGTTTGACTTTTAAAAATCAGTCACTGTAATCCACTATATCAATAAGATAAGGAAGAAAACACAAACGGTCATATCAGCTGATACAGATAGGCATCTGGCAAACCCAAACATCCATTTATGATAGAAACTCTCAGCAAGTTAGAAATAGAGAGAAATTAACTTGACTTGATAAAAAAAAAAGAAGAAGTAAAATAAACCTGCACTTAACATCATACCTGATAGTGAAGAACCAAATAGTCTTTACCCAAGATTAGGAACATGATAAAAATGTTATCACTCATCACTCTTATTCAACCAAATACTGCATGTTCTAGCCACTGCAGCAGTAAGGCAAAAAAAGAAAATAAAAATGGATGCAAATCAAAGGTAAGATTAAAGTTCTCCCTGTTTATAAAGAACGTCATTATCTATGCAGGAAATCTACAAAACAAATGGAAAAACAAAAACTACCAGAACTAAGTGAATTTAGAAAGTTTGCAAACAGATGAAGAAACACATGTCAATAGTAACAATAAATATACAGAAACTAAAATTGAAACAGAAAAGCATTTATAATCACTCCAAGGAAAATGACATATTTTACAATGGTGTGGTAATAAATCATGCACAGATGTTTTATGCACTGTACACTGAAAATTGCAAAATGCTGATAAAAGAAATCAAAGACTAAATAAATGAAGTTAACATGTTTGCTAATTGGAAGACTCAACACAGTAAAACATCAATTCTTTGCAAATTGACCCATATGTTTAATAAAATGCCTATCGAAATCCAAGAAACATAAATATAAGCAAGCTTATTCAAAAATTTCTATGAGAAGATACTGGTTTTACATTAGATAAAACCACCCTGACAAAGAAGAAAAATGTGCTATCTTTGACATTAATGCTGTTTATATAGCTACAGTAACCAAGAACGTGTGGTATTGGCTGAGAGAAAGAAATACAGTTCAGTAGAAGAGAAAATGACCCAGAAATAGACAGACACAAATACACTCCACTGAATTTTAACAAAGATGCAAAACCAATTTAAAGGAGGAAAGGTAGTCTTTTCAATAACATATGCTGGAACTAAATGCTTTGATTTCCATAGGCAACATTTTAAATAATCAACCTTGGTCTAAATTGCACACTGTATAAAAAATTTTATCTCAAACTGCCTTGTAGATATACACCTAAACAATCTTAGGGGGCTGGGGATGAAGGAAAACATCTTGGTACCTAGTACGAGGAGACGAGGTCTTAGACTTTGCATCAAAATCACCATGCATGAAAGAAAAACTGGAGCTTATTAAAATTAAAACCCCTTTTAAAAAATGTACATTGAAGAGAATTATAAGATACTTTAATTGCTCCCTAGAGACTAGGAGTAAGAATTTGCAAATTACATGTCCAACACATAATGTTTAGCCTATTTAAAGAAGTCTCAAAACTTAAAAGTTAAAAAAAATAAAAATGAACAAAAGACCTAAGAAGACATTTCACCCAAGATACACATTGCAAATAAGCATTTAGAAAGGTGTCAAATATCATTAGCCATTAGGTTAAAAAAGTAAAATTCCTTAAGATATCACAACTCACGTACCAGAGTAGCTAAATAAAAATCAACAATATTAAATGCTGGGGAAAATGTGAAGAATTGGATTGCTGAAGTAACGCTGGTAAGGATGTGAAATATGTCACCCACTCCAGAAAGTTTGGCAGTTACTTTAAAAAAGTAAATATGCTACTACTATTCTATGCAGCAATTGTACGCCCTGGCATTTACCCTTAAGGAAAGAGACGATGTTCACACAAACGCCTGCAAATGAATGTTCACAGCTTTATTTGTAATAGCTCCAAACTGGAATCAGCAGATGTTCCTCAACAGATGAATGGTTAACCAATCTGTGGCACATTTCTATCATGGAGTCCTATTAAGCAAATTATTGATACAGGCAACAATTGATTGAATCTCCAAATTTATGCTTATGCTGAAAGAACAACAGTCCATCCCAAGTGGTTACAAAATATATATATATTTTGTGTGTATGTGTGTATATATATATATATATATATATATATATATATATATATATAAATTGATGTATGTATTTTCCCATTTCTATAACAAATGGAATGGTAAAATTGTAGGAAAGAACACATTACTGTTTGCTGGGGATTAGAGATGGCGGGTGGAGTGGTGGCAGGAGGAAGACTGGTGTGGTTACAAAGGCAGAAGGATAACCAGAGGAGCCCTTGGGGTGTTAGAGCAGCTCAGTGTGGAGGCTGTGCGGTGGGAGATGCAGACCCACGCAGGTGATAACCCTTTCATAGAACCCCGTACACACAGAGAGGCGTGCATCGGCAGAAGGAGGCCTTCGGAGACCTCAACAAATCAGTAGAGTGTATCAGTGTCCATATGCTGGTAGTGATCATGTATTCTGGTTTTGCAAAACATTAACACCTGGTGGAATTGCACAGAGTTTGAAAGAGATTTCTCCGTATTTTTTTCTCTTACAAATCCATGCATACCTATAATTATCTCAACAGCATTTTAATTTAAAACATGATTAGAATTAAAAAGCATAAATAATCTGTGATAAATTTCCAGAATTCTGGAAATAATCCTAATGAATAAGCATCTTTGTTGCTTAATTGGGATGAGGGAGGGACATAAACAAAATAAGCCTAAGCTTTCAAGCTTGAATAAAGTTTATTTCTGCATCATAAGTCATACCTTATCATGAGTTTAGAAGAATTCTGTGAAGATTATCGTATTTGTCTCCATGATTTTAACAGAATTAAGTGTTAACTGTGTTGCATATTGAAAATCAGTTTCCACTCATTACAAAGCTAACAGATCAATCTTAATGTCTCTTAAAGCCACACTTTTTTCCTGCTAATTTATTAATTACAAATGTTGATTACAGTCTATATTTGGAAGTTTAGATAAACATATTGTACAGCATGCATGGTATGATAAAATATATAAAGGAATTATGGATAAAAGGAGTGAAATATAGAATTATTACATATCATGTATAAACACAACTAGTTACTAATGTGAAATTTTATGAAAATACCTTCATTGCTTCATTACTACCCCAGGAAATTATTTATTATCTTATTGTCTAAGATTTAACACACTGAAAAACAATGAAGTCATACTTAGTTGTTTTGGTTACTCTTTAGTTGATGCTGATAGTAGCGCTAATATTACACAGTAACTTTCATATGTTTGCATAGTCTCACTATTTAGCACATGTAAAGTTTTCAAACTGCCTATCATTTCAAGAAACATTATAACACAAACAATTCACATTCTTCATTGTATGGTTCACTGAAGCCTTTCTACTTAAAATGGAGAATTGAGTACAATATTTTTATTGACTTTTCTCCTTGAAATCTCAGTAATCTATGTTTAGAGAATATTTAAAAGATTCAAAAACTTGGCAAAGTGAAGATCATAAGGTTTGTTCTCAACACAAAAGATATTTCAGCAAGTTCCTCAAAGACAAATTGCAAACGAAATAATGATGGTTAATATAGACGGACAAAGGAAATTATATCCTTAAAAATGTGCAGAAGGGCTCTTCTGCATAGGACTTTGACCTGTCCACAGATTTCCTGAAAAGTGTAGGAGTCAAAAATGTCAAGTATAATATAGGATGAGATCAGATGTAGTTCTGAAAGACAATGGAAATATTATAGAAAACATATTTGATTTCTCTTAGCAGAACACTCAAAGCCAGTCATGAACCTCTCCCAACAATAGTGCATATTTTTAGAAAAATGCAATGCCATTTTAAAAACTTTAAATTAAGATGTCTGGGAGAACTAACCAAGAGAACTAGTGATGAAGGTGGACCAAATTCCTGCCATGCGTCTCTGTGCAGATACAGGAAGCCAATGGTGGGGTTGCCGGTACCCTTATTCCCAAAAAGTGGTAAATGATTGTATCCTATCTATGGCTAAAAGGGGGAAGAATAAACATGTCATTATTTCACATATGTTAAGAGACAATCAATGGGAAAACTATACAATTATTGATAAAATGGTATTGGAAGAATGGAGAAGGAGATAGGATTAGTAAACCCATAGACCCTCATGTACCAAAGCAGAAAACCAAGATGAAATCCAGCCACGTTAAAATGTAAGAACTAAAACATTACAGATTGATTTTTCATCTGTAAAGAAGGGTTGTGAGAAGGGAAGAGTAGGCAAGAAAATGTATAATAATTGTGTTATAACTGCTTTTGTGCTAATTTGCCTTTTCCTCTATGTACATGTATTATATCAATAAAAATGAAAATAAACATAATAAAATAACAAAGGTAACACAAAGACATGTAAGTAGGGAAAACAGTCTCAGTTAACAATACATTTTTAAAGAGGAAAGTTATTTCATTTCAAAGTTTCAGTGTTATTCAAGATCATGCAAAATTATTAAGCACCTATATGTTACATTAAGATAATCATGGGGGAAAGTGGTCATGGGAAAATGGAGGCAACTGTATTCGAACAATAAAAAAAAAAAAAAAAAAAGATGATGACCACAACCATCATAGCCACAAGTTTGGTTGCCTTCTTTTGTGAATCAGCCCTATCTCCACCCACCTCCCCAGGTAGTCACTGAACTGACTCTAGATTATTTTGCATTTTTCTAGAATTTTATGTAGGTGGAATAAAAAAATGTTTTTTGGCCTGCCTTAAAAAAAGATGATCATTATTTTTCAGGTGCCAGTTATTAAAACAAAGTGGCTATTTTAAACACTGTTTAAGATGCTTCTCATTTAACTAAAGGTATCTTTACACAAGACATGAAGTATGTCCAGAGAATAACCAGCCACATACTATGAGAAATAGAGACATTTATTGAAGATACAAGAAACATTGTACATAGGACAATAATGTCTCAGTTCCCCTCAGAGTAGGCACCTTGGGTTCTCACACACTTCTCCCAATCACCATTAGCTGCCCAGTCACATTTTGCTGAACCTCATCCACGATCAGAAATCTCTTCCCTTTCAAAGGTGATTTCAGTTTTGGGAAAAGCCAGAAGTCACTGGGTGCCAAATCTTGGCTAATAGGGTAGCTGAGTCACCTGGGTTATTTAATGTTTTGCCAAAAAACTCTGTACAGGCACGATGTATGAGCAGGTGCATTGTCATGATGAAGCTACCAATCACCAGTCACCCATAGCTGTGGCCTTCTGAATCATCTGAATAGTTTCTGTGGAGGAATGTTCAAGTTTAACACAAAATTTGATGCAGATTCGTTGTTCAAAATGACTCAGCAGATTTGTTGTTCAAAATGACTCACTTACTCATTTTAAATGTGACGCCCACACAGTACACATGTTCACTCAATAGCGTGAGCACGTACAGTGAAATCGTCATTGGTCACAACATGCACATTCCAGTCCACTCTCCTTGGCTGCCAGGTTACACCGATGTCACATAAACTGTTCTTGTTATATTAACAATGATTGGACTTTTTCTGGACAGACCTTGTATACCATTATTGAACTAAACCTAAAAACTGTAGTTCTGAAAGATACTAATTTAGAATAATGTCAGTAGCTTTAAAAAATACTAATGTCAGCTCCTACTTTCAGATTTCCTGACTTAATTCATCCAATGTGCAGTCCGAACTTGAGGATTTTTACAAACTTCCTACCAAATTCTAACATCCAAACGAGGTTGAAAACTATAGCTATGTACCTCATCAATATTTCTGTCAGAGTAAAATATGCCATATCAAAATTTGTTTTAATACATTAATTTAATGTACCATATACTTATTTATCTCCATCTTATTATCAAATTTTCTTATAGATACTAAGAAAAATGAAGCTGCAAAACAAAGTATGAAACCGCTTACATGCAAATGAACAGCTCTCCAGAAAGTCTTCAGTCTCGCACAGCTGCACTGCCTTTGATGCTCCTCCCCCCAGAATCATAAATATTTACTTAATGTTTGCACGATAATTGATGTGTGATTAGATATTATTTTACTCTTCTGCATCTAAATGTTTATAAAAAATAATAAAACTCAAAAGCCTTCATGGTCAATTTAATTCAGAGGAACAATAAGAACAGAGTCCAAAGAACAAGAGCAACAACAGCAGTAACAGGAGAAGAAAAAATACAGCATAAACTCATAACATAGGTCATGTGAGAGCAGAATGTAATTCCAAGTAAAGCAAATATGTCCCTCTTATAGCATTTTCTTTCTGCTAAGTGTCCTCTTATTTTAATTAAAAGTAGTTTATATTGCCTTGAACACTATAGACACGTTTAATACTTCTCATAATTTTGATATAACTATAGAAAGAACTCCTGCATGCAAAACAGCTAATGAACTGAACAAGCAATTACCAGACAAGATGTTCCAGAACAAGTTTATGAATCATTATATAAATAAACATATATGTATAAAGTAATAATTCCTTTCTTAAAAAAGTGGGTAGATATGGAAATGAGTTCAAAAAGGAATGACAGTTACCTCTAACTATTCTGAGTTCTATGTATTTTAAAATGGAATATATTTGCTATAACTTGGAGACAATCAATAAAAATGAAGTAAAATGAAATTCAAAAATATTAACTTTTCCATATAATTTGGACATTATTTTAAACTACATGCCTTTGTATATGTGTGCATGCATGGACATATATGTAAGTCTTTTACGCACTCCACACCTGACTTCGGAAAATCAGTACCGTATAGCGGGAGTTTTGGTAGAAGAGAGCATTTTGTTTCAATTGTGGAACCATCCCAATCTTCATAACATTTTTATGCATTACAGTTAAGCTTTGACATCCACAGGGTTTAATTGTGTTCTATATTTCTCTGATATTTTTTATAGTACAAAGTATAATTTTTTCCTTCTTCTTTCTTTTTATTGTTGTTCAAGTACAGTTGTCTCCATTCCCCGCCCCAACACTCCTCTTCACCCCAGCCATCCCCACCTCCCACCCTTGATCCTACCCCACTTCCCACTTTAGCTTTGTCCATGTGTCCTTTACAGTTGTTCCTGACAACCCTTTCCCCTTTTTCCATCATTATCCTCTCCCACCTCCCCTCTGGTTACTGTCAGTTTGTTCTTAATTTCAATGTCTCTGGTTATATTTTGCTTGCATGTTTGTTTTGTTGATTATAGGTGAGATCATATAGTATTTGTCTTTCACTGCCTGGCTTATTTCACTTAGCATAATGCACTCCAGTTCCATCCATGCTATCACAGAGGGTAGGAGTTCCTTCTTTATTCCTGCTACATAGTATTCCATTGTGTAATGTACCACATTTTTTTTTTTATCCACTCATTTACTGATGGTCACTTAGGTTGCATCCAGCACTTGACTATTCTAAATTGTGCTACAATGAACATTGGGGTACACAGATTCTTTTGAATTGGTGTTTCAGGATTCTTAGAGTATAATCACAGCAGTGGAATTGATAGGTCAAAAAGCAGTTCCATTTTTAGTTTTGTGAGGAAATTCCATACTGTTTTCCACAGTGGCTTCACCAATCTGCACCCCACCAACAGTGAGTTAAGATTCCCTTTTCTCCACAACCTCGTCAGCACTTGTTGTTCGTTGATTTGATTATGATGGCCGTTCTGACCAGTGTGAAATGGTATCTCATTGTGGTTTTAATCTGCATCTCTCTGATGGCTAGTAATGCTGAGTATCCTCTCACATGTCTCTGGGACCTCTCTAAGTCCTCCTTGAAGAAGTGTCTGTTCAAGTCCTTTGACCATTTTTTATTGGGTTGTTTTTCATCCTGGAGTGGAGTTGTGCAAGTTCTTGATATATTTTGGAAATCAAACCCTTGTTAGAGGTATCATTTGCAAATATATTTTTCCACGTGGTTGGTTCCCTTTTCACTTTGCTGATGTTTTCTTTAGCCATGAAGAAGCTTTCCATTTTGATAAAATCCCATTTGTTTCTTTCCTTTATGTCTCTTGCTCTAGGGGACATATGATGAAAATATTGCTGAGTGGAATATCTGAGATTTTCCTGACTATGTTTTCCTCTAGAACTTTTACAATGTCATGACTTACATTTAAATCTTTATCCGTCTTGAGCTTAACTGATGTATATAAAATCCTTCTCTCAAAGAAGCAAAATATACATTCTTTTCAAATGCACATGGAACATTTTCAAAGATAGAACACATGATAGGACACAAATCAAGCATGAACAAATTCAAGAAAATTGAAATCATATCAAGCATTTTCTCAGCCCACAACAGCCTGGAACTAGAAATCAACCTCAAGGAAAAAAACCTCAAAAACACTTAAATTCATGGAGATTGAATAGCATGCTGTTAAACAATGACTGACTTAAAAATGAGATCAAGGAAGAAATAAAAAAGTTTCTGGAAACAGATGAAAATGAACTCACAACAGTCCAACATTTATGAGACACAGCAAAGGTAGTCCAGAGAGGGAAGTTCATAGCGATATAGGCCTACCTAAAAAAGATAGAAACACTTCAAATAAACAACCTAACCCTACGCCTACAAGAACGGGAGGAACAACAACAAACAAAGCCTAAAGTAAGTAGAAGGAAGGGAATAACCAAAATCAGAGCCAAATTAAACAACATAGAGACTAAAAGAACAATTCTAAGGATCAACAAATCCAGGAGCTGCTTCTTTGAAAAGATAAACAAAATTGACAAGCCTTTAAGCAAACTCATCAAGAAAAAAAGAGAAACAACCCAAATAAACAAAATCAGATACATCTATGATTTTATATGACCTTCACGGACTCATATTTTGTGCACATTTTACATAGGAGGTTAGGTTCCTTCCTGATCAGTCTAAATCTACAGTGTCCAATATGGTAGCCAGGAGCTGTAAGTACACATTTAAAGTCAAATTAATAGAATGTAAAATTCAGTATCTTATTTACTCTAGTTACATTTCACATATTCAGTCTCTGCATGTGGCCATGGCTGCCATAGTGGACAGCACAGGTATATGAACAGCTCTGATCCAAACCAGTGATTTTCAATCTTTTTTTTTTTAATCTCATGGCACACATGAACTAATTACTAAAATTCTGCAGCACACAAAATATTTTTTTGCTCATTTGACAAAAAAGGCAGGTATAATTTTGATTCATTCCCATGGCTATGGTTGTGTTGGCTGTTGTCATTTTTTTTTTTATTTGACAGTCAAAGGGAAAACAGGTCACTACCCTTGACTAAAGAGCCAGGTATTGCATAATTTAAACAGTTATCGTGGCACACCAGTGCGTCAATTTACATTGCTGATATAAACACTTATTATATTTTAACTTTACCAACAGTTAAATCAGAAATTTATTTGGCACATTCTGTCATTAATCAGTAATGGTTCTTGAAGATTAGTCCTAAAAGAACCAAGAAAGAATGTATACCTTTTTGATAAAATGAATTTATAATTATTTTATACATATTTATCTATTTTTTTAATATTTCTCTTGTAGATTGTATTCAACCAAAGGACTCTCTTGATAGAGAAACAAGTACCTAGAAATGGGAGATTTTTAAAGACAGGCCAAAAAATGTGGAATTGACACTTAGAATCCCTCAATATCTAGCTGTAAGTAAAGAAATTCCTTTTACAACAGAGCATAGAAACTGATTGATCTGTTGCCTGCAAATCTTGGGATTTGGACCTCACATATTTATGAGTTTGCAGTTTTAGGATGTTGCTTACAATCATAATAGCATCATTTGTATCTCTAATTCCACCTCTTCCTGGAAACTGTTCTACTCCTCATGTATGCAAGTTAGTAAAACACATCTCATTAATAAAATATTAATTTTGTATTAAAGAATTTAATATCAAATATTAATATTTTGATATAATCTCCATCAAAATCCAGCAGGGTATTGCTGACAAATACAAACATTGTTTCAAACACGACAGCAGATGGGAAGAGTTCAGCGTGAGTGGTTTGTTTAGGAACATGAAAGTTTTCACATGCTTTGGATTGTTAATGGCTAGAGGAGAAAAATTAAAAGGGTGGAAGAAGATAATTAAGTTTATTGCAAATAAGCAAAGAATGCATGGATTCACATTAATTCACAGCCTTTCCTTATCACTACTCAATACTCTTGAATATTGTCAGCTTTTTGTATATAGTGCGGCTGTTCAGGAAAGAATGACTTCCAAGGAAATAAATTTAACTAGAAAAAGTACAATTCCTAATTTAAGAGTTTTATTGTTATCTTTGGGTTTTTTAGCCACTTTGCTGAGTTATAATTAACATACAAAAAATGTATATATTTCATATATACACATTGATGAGTTTGAAAATAGTGTACAACCCATGAAACCATCCCCATAATATATGGCATAAACACATCCAATCTAACACCTCTAAACATTTCTTCCTGCTGTCCATTATTATCATTATTATTATTATCTGATAAGAACACAAATTCTATCCTCTTAGCAATTTTACATGTATAAAATAATATTCATTCTCACTCAAAAATCAGATTTCATGGCCTACCCCTCCTCCTTAAGACTTTCTCCTTCCTTATCTACTGTGATTCCACTTCTGCTCTGCTGTTTCTACTTTGTGGAGTTTCATTTCAAATTCTTTAGGCATAACTAGTTTTCTCTTTCTATTGCTGCCCCGATCTGAGGTGCTCCATAAATTTTGAATGGATGAATATGACCTGAATAGTACTCAGTCTTTGTCAGAATACACTCAGTTGTGATCAAACTATAGACCTAAATAATGCAAACCAAAAGTAATGATTGTTAGTGTATTTTTGGTTTTTACATTTTACATTAATCATTTTATTGTTTATATTTTATATTATCATTTTATTTTGGTGTACAAAAGGATTTCACAACATATATTATTCTAGTTTTTATGAATATGATGATGACAAATAAATCATATTTAGGAAACATAAATAATCCTAGTGGAAAGGAATTAATTCTATTTCTCTGTGTAATTCTTATAATGAATCCCTGGTATTATCTTTATGAAAACTCAAGAAACACCTGAATATATTTGAAGACACTCCAGGCTCAACTTTCATATTAAATGCCTTTGTTATGTGAGGTCCAGTACAATTAAATGTTCAAATATTCATTGGATAAAAATAATTAAGATAATTAAAAAGATATCTTGAGAATAACCTAATAAGTATGATGGAAACTATTCATTTCCTTAGGCAAATACTTGTTTGAAATAAATCTGTCCATAATTAAGAAGTGCAATATGATTTTTTGAAATGCATAGTTCTATTTGATATTTTGAGTACACTTGGAATTTCGTCTCTACGTTCACATAAAAATATTGAAGTATGGTAAAAGAACATTACTATATGTTTCCAGAAGAGATATTAAGGAGACTTTTCTAATCCAGATTTTGTTTTAGCACAAAGAAAAACCTGAAACAAGATATGACCATGCAAATATCAGACAAAGCTAATGAAGAAGACTCTTACTATAAAAAATTACAATGGTTTATAAAATTAAAAGGTAAATTCAATACAACTGAACTAGAAACAGTGAAATAATTCACAAAGAAAAAGGAAGGAGGAGGACTTAGTAGCAGGAAGGTAATTTCCTTGCAGCATCCACAATAACGTTTCGGGTGAATGTAAACCGGATATGGGCCCTGGATATTAAGAATTAGGTTTTATATATCCTGAAGATTAGCCTTTCAGTCTACTCAAGGTAGAAAATGAGACTAGAGATATCTGAAGAAAGCAAGGCTACCTGAAAACAACTCTTGACATTGAAATTATACTATCGACTTACCCACTTAAAATATTAGGAAGAAAGCTCCTGATGTTAGGACTTCTTGGTAGAAAAGAGTTTTTTGGTGATATATTGCAACCTAACTTACATCACAGATGAAAGTCTTATAAATTTTAATTTTAGTATTGTTGGTAATCTTGTTGTTACTGTTTACATAAAACACACGTACGAGAATGACTAGTTAAAAATTAAGAATTAATATTGATTCAGATTTTTGAAACCAACTGGTTGCCAGCTGAAAAAAAGTTAAGTGGCTCTCTATGGATATTTATTGTTTGTATTGGAGGGGTATCACCAAAATCCCTATTCTAACCTATTATACACTATTGAAAACAGGTAAAAAGAAAATTTTAAAAGGCAGACCAGAATCAAATCTCCATGACAGGTAGTGAATAGACAAAGAAATACACAAATTCATTAGGCTCCCCCCGCAAAAAAAATTAAACAAGATTGTTAAAGAGGTGGTTTGCAATCATGAATGTCATGAGAAAATAGAGGTCAAAATGAAAAGACACATGATTGTATAAAAAAGAGAAAATAATCCAGACAAAAAAAAAGGAACAAAAAAGAGCTAGAAATTTACAAATATGTTCAAGCTAGTATTCAAGTTTATATGAAAGAGTACACTTAACTATTTAACTTAGTTGAAGAGAACATTAGACTGGTACAAGAAAATCTGGCAAAAATTATGTCAAATAGAAGTTTCAGAATAGGACAATAAGTGAGAAAGATAAAAGTTCAAACAAATCATTGAGGTATTTTATAAAACATACAAATTCTAATAATTATACAAAAACTGCTGATATCAAATGTTGGAATAAACTTTGTATGGCCAAGAACACCATATGGACATGAAGACAGCCATTTATAACCCAGGAAGAGAGGCTTGAGAGACTCCACCCACAGAAACCACCACTGCCAACAGTTCTGAAGGCATCTTGATTTCAGGTTTCTAGCCCTCAGAACTGTGAGACAAAAATTTCTGTTTTTTAAGACAGTTAATTTGTTGTACTTTGTTATGACAGCTCAAACAAATACACAGAGACCAAGAAAAAACAGAAAACTAAAAATTAAAAATTCCAGAACCTAGAAATATTAGTGGATCAACAGTCCATAAACACAGTGATAATCCTAATATCAACCTGAGAAAGAGAGGGCACTTAAAATGGAATTTCAGTAGACTTATCATCAAAATTAGAGCCCAGAATACAAATATCTTTAAGAAAACAATAATGAAAAACATCCTAGAATCTTACATACAAAAAATAATGATTCAATTTAAAAAGACAAAGAACTCTTATTGTTCACAGCTGGAATTTTTATAATAAAGAATGAAGGCTTTATAGAGGTAGAAAATCAAACCAGCAGAACAGAGGTAGAAGCAATCAGAAACAAAGGCATTGAAAAATGTGCTAAATACGAGGACAAAAAGTAGAAATGATTTTAATAATAACGAAAAATCTGGAAGGTACTTTTATAAATAAGAAAACAAGATACTAGCTAAATAAAACATGAAAAAAGAGAAAGTGATTAGTGTTTTTTTTTTTTTAAGATTTTACATATTTATTTCTTTTTAGACAGAAGGGAAGTGAGGGAGAAAGAGAGGGAAACATCAGTGTGTGGTTGCCTCTCACATGACCCTCACTGGGGACCTGGCCGCAACTCAGACATGTGCCCTGACCTGGAATCCAACCAGTGAGTGACACTTTGGTTGGCAGCCCGCACTCAATCCACTGAGTTACAGCGGCCAGGGCGGAAGTGATTCGTATTTAAACATTCTGAGGTAATTGTATTGTGTGGGATAACTGTAATAGGGTAAAGACATCGACTTTAAGCTTTATAAAGCGCCTGTAAAAAAGAAGTGGGGAGTGGTCATCTTACGGTATGAAGTAAACTAAACCCAAAAACTTTAATATAGTAGCAAAGAGAAGTTAAATGTTGTTAAATATGTTAGACAAATAAGTGAATATATATAATCCAGTAACTAATAAGCATAAGAAGAAAAGTTGTACCTTAAAAACAATTTGGCATGGTAGTCATGTAAAAACTAGGAAACACATTAATATAATAAAATTTTGACCATTATATGTCCTTGTTGTTCAGGAGGTAGGTAGAGATATGAAGGCCAAAACATACAACATAAAAATCCAAACTAGTCAAGAGAAATCCCAATAGATGTTAATATGGTAGAATAAAAAGAAAAAAAGCAACAAAAATACAGTGTGCATAAAATACAAAAGAAATTAGCAGTAAATATTCCCTGTATATTAGAATTCACATTAAACAATGGAAAAAATTATCACTTAGAAAAATAAATTTTCAGAAGGCATAAACACTTAAATTTCATATGTATGTGCATTATAAAAGAAACATGTAAAATA
Organism: Micronycteris hirsuta; assembly: GCA_004026765.1. Taxonomy (NCBI): domain Eukaryota; kingdom Metazoa; phylum Chordata; class Mammalia; order Chiroptera; family Phyllostomidae; genus Micronycteris; species Micronycteris hirsuta. The sequence goes on along the minus strand of PVJI01002813.1, from coordinate 117,188 downwards.
TCATTATAGTGATAAAATAGTATGAACAAAGTAAACAGAAATCTTTTGACCAAGACAAACACATTACGAGGATATCAACACTGGATCAACACTGACACTTACTGCTATGTCGGGCTGGATAGTTCTCTGCTGTTGCATGGTGGGTGCTGTCCTACATATCACAGAATGTGTAACAGCGCTCCTTGCTTCTAGTAACTGAACACCAGTAATGCCACCTTCCTATTTGTTACAGCCAAAGCTCGAGACCACATTAGAACTTTCATGTACTGAGTTGTTTTACCTTGTGAGCCCTTTTTCTGAATTAAAATGGTATATTCTTTCACAGTTTTATTAATATAAAGATTGATATAATGCACACAGAATTGTATTTATTTTAACACTTTAATCTCATTTGAAAATAAATTAAAGCATTTTTCCTTTAAGGATCTTTGACTCTGGTGGTTATGTCAAAGATAACTTACAGACAATTTAGGCGAGGTGAAAAACGATGTGTCCAGACATTGCCAAATGCACCTAAGGGTAAAGTCACCTCTAGTGTAACACCACTGACACACACACACACACACACACACGGGTTGGTGCATTTGTATAGTAATATAATGTGAATAAATGCATATAATGTGCCCATAACATATGTATCACTTTGCATTGAAGACCTTTTAGATAATTATCAAGTGTAGCATTAAGGAATGCTATGCATGTCTGTAAAATGTGTCATTGGTATTTTAATAGGGATTGGTACATTCACACAATGGAATACTACGCAGCAGAAAGAAAGAAGGAACTCCTACCCTTCACCACAGCATGGATGGAACTGAGAGCATTATGCTAAGTGAAATAAGCCAGGCGGTGAAAGACAAATATCATATGATCTCACCAATAAGTAGAACCTAATCAACAAAATAAACAAATGAGCAAAATGTAACCAGAGACATGGAAATAAAGAATGAACTGACAATAACCAGAGGGGAGGGGGTGGAGGAATAATAGGGGAAAATAGGGGAAGGGCTGCCAAGGATATGTGTAAGGAAGCCATAGACAAAGCAAAAGGGGGTAGGATTGAGTGTGGGAGATGGGGATGGGTGGGAGTTGAGGGGGAAATATGGAGACAACTGTACTTGAACAACAATAAATATTTTTTAAAAGGAAGAAAGAAATGATATATACAGGGTCTGGCAGAAGTAAGGCCTGTTTGAGTGTGGTTAGTAGGATGATAATATATGTGTAATAATTTATAGTCTTAATTGGATCATTTCACCTAATATGTCATATGATGTGCTTGAGTGTGATATTGTTATGTTACAGAATTATATGCTTATGATTTTGTATTAAAAGATTATGTAATTAAAAGGGGGCATTATTTGTGCTGTACTCTGTATAATGAATGCTAAGGCTGTTTAATAACAAACATTATTAAAATTATTCAAATAAAATATAGTTTATTTCTAAAATACAGTTAAACTTAATAAAATCAGATTTATTATAAATATTTCTAAATCACTGTAAATTAAATGAAATATATGCTGAATCAAATTCCTCTTTTATGCTTTCAATTTCTTATAGGACTGGGTCTAAATAGTTAAATTTCTATGATGACTAGTGAGAAAGTTATATCCACTTAAAGCTGAATATCATAATTAATTTCACATGACATCATGTCATCACACTGCCATCCTTATAAAATTTAAGTGTCATATTTTGATATAGGAAGCTTTGCATTTTAAGGAAGTTATGATAAAGATGTTCATAAATTATCACCTTGACAATATTAAATGACAATTGGGAACTTTATTTTTTCTTGCTTCACATTTAATTTTCAATTCAGAGTTCATGCTATCATTTTTTTCTGAAAAACCCGGAGCTTGCCATTCCTTTTCACATAATGCATTCTCTCTTTACCTCAAAATAGTTTATTTAATTTGAAAGGACAGTACTTCATATTAAAAGATATTTGAAGTTTTTCTTTTAAAGAAAGAAAAATATAGAATAATGGCAGTAATAATGATGAGGAAAGAGGAATTTCATGCACTATAATTTGTTCCTTGGCAGTGCCGTGACTAATCCCTCTTCCCATGAAGAGGTCACTTACTGTTTCAAGCATCGTTGCTTTTTATTACTTGAGGGATTTGGCAAGATGATTTCTTAGTTCCTTTTTACTGTCAGAATTCCTTATTTCCCTCCTTATGTTTGCCGTTTTTCAGTAAAGTAAATTTTGAATAATCGTGTAGAGTCTACACTTATCTCCTCACATACATAAGATGTAAGTAGGGAGGTGAGGGAGAGTGGCAGACTTTTATCTAAATTTGTAATAAATATAAGTGTTATCTTCTACACGTTATGGTTTATATAAAAAAATTGAACAGTTATCAGCAGATAGACCATAAATGCAGGAAAGTGAAGATAGACGACATAATTCATTTTTTTCCTGAAAATGTCAAAGTTTTTATTAGTTTTTATTATTAGCTATATATTTCATATCAATGCAATCCTAACCCTAGGTTAAAGTTACACATCTTAGCCCCAAACACACTGCTAAGTAGAAACACATTTTTTGGTCTTACCTCTTATGTATTATGTTTCTTACATTCTCTTTATGTATCAAATAATGCTATGTGAACAAGGTCCACTTATAGCTATCCTGGAATAAACAAAGAGTTTCCTTTATTTCTTCTTATTTGTTTGTTTGTTTTGAGAAACTCATAATTTTATTTATTTTTAGCGTTGTTCAAGTACAGCTGTCTCCATTTTCCTGCCACAGCTTCTCCTGCCCCACCCACCCCACCATCTCCACCTCCCACTCTCAGCCCTTTGTCTTTGTCCATGGGGCCTCTATACATGTTCCTTGATGACCCTTCCCCTCTTTTCCCCATTGCCCCCCTCCCCGCTCCCCTCTGGTTACTGTCATTCTGTTCTTTATTTCAATGCTTCTGGTTATATTTTGCTTACTTATTTGTTTTGTCAATTAGGTTCCACTTATAGGTGAGATCATATGGTATTTGTCCCTCACTGTCTGGCTTATTTCACTTAGCATAATGATTTCCAGTTCCATCCATGCCTTGGCGAAGGGTAGGGGTTTCTTTCTTTTTTCTGCTGTGTAATATTCCATTGTGTAAATGCACCATAGTTTTTTGATTCATTCATTTACTGATGGCACTTAGGCTACTTCCAGCACTTGGCTATTATAAATTGTGCTGCTATGAACATTGAGGTGCACAGGTCTTTTGAGTTGGTGTTTCAGGGCTCTTAGGGTATAATACCAGCAGTGGAATTGCCAGGCAAAAGGCATTTCCATTTTTAGTTTCCTGAGGAAATAACATACTGTTTTCCATAGTGGCTTCACCAGCCTACATTCCCACCAACAATGTATAATATCGCTGATGAACATAGATGATAAAATCCTCAACAAAATGTGGGCAAATCATATCCAGCAATACATTAAAAAGATAATATACCATGATCAAGTGGGATTCACCCCAAGGACACAAGGATGGTGCAGCATTCACAAATCAACAAATGTAATATACCACATAAACAAAAGGAAAGACAAAAATCACACAATGATATCAATAGATGCAGAAAAAGCATTTGATAAGGTACAGTACCTATTTTTAATCAAAACATTCCTTTATTTCTTGTATGAGAATGCTTGACCAGTTAAAGAATCACTTGTAATGTTGTTAAAATGGTAATAATATGTATATATGGAGCACAACATTTAGCTAATCACATTTACTATCTGAAGTATATGAAGCTTATTGCCAATAGTTGTGTGTTATAGACATATTCCCAATGCATACTCTTAAAGTTTACCAATTACATATAAAGTAAAAATCATAAATTCAAAAATAAATGGTAACTATAAAAATATTGGTGATTTATGTTACTGGCAAAGAATTACTGTACCTATTATATAAATAACAAAGAGTTAAGTTCAAGAAACTAACAAAAGAATATAAAATAAACCCTAGCTGGTGTAGCTAAGTTGACTGGGTGTAGGATGCGAACCAAAGGGTCTCTGGTTCAATTCCCAGTCAGGGCACATGCCTGGGTTGTGGGCCAGGCCCCCAGTGGGGGCCACATGAAAGGCAACCATACATTGATGTTTCTCTCCCTCTCTTTCTTCCTCACTTCCCCTCTCTCTAAAAATCAATCAATCAATCAAACCTTTTAAAAAATAATATAAAATCAAGGGCCATGAAAAGTCAGTACAAAAAGAAATATTCATAAACCCTAAAATATGAAAAGATTATCAGTTTTACTCATAATAACAGAAATGTAAATTAAATTACACAGATGCCATTTTTCACTAATTATATTTTACAATTCCAACTGTTGTCATTGCTGTAGAGAAGTAACCTCTTTAAGACATCATTGAGAGAGATGCAATATACTGCAACACCTGTGGAGAAGATCTAGCGATATCTACCAAAAGTAAAGATTTATAGCTCTTTGAAAGAAAATTTCAGTTCCAGGAGACTCTCCCACAGATATGCCTGTATGCTAAGTTGTGTGTGTACCAGGACAGCCATTACACTTCCGCATGTAATGTAACATAACAAAACCATCAATAATAAAATCAAAGCACCAGAATGAAGGAACACTCATTGAAATGACTATTGGGGAGGGTTATGCCAGTGAAACTGGTGACGGAAAGACCTCCAAGAAATTATCTCCTCCATAAAAGCAGTGATTGATGGGAGATATTTTTGTTTCAATAATTTCCCACAATCATCAAAACCACTACAAATGGTGATAGTTTATGGAGTATTTCCCCATGAATTTGATCATTACAATAGACACGGAGATACTGTGTGAATGAAGATATAGTCCCCAAACCTACTTTGAAAGCATTCACAGTACGCTAGGCAAGGCAGACATCTTAACCAGAGGCTCACAGACACGTCCTATAAATGGCCCTTAGTGAACGTCGCAGACATTGCAGGCCTATTCTCTTGTGCCACTACTCAGTTCTGCCACTGTGGCTTAAGAAATGCCATATACAATGCATAAAGGCATGCGTGTGACTATTGTCTAATAAAACACTATTTATGCAAACAGAAATTGGATTTTATTTGATGCCTGAGTGTTACAAAATATTACTTTAAAGTGTTTTCAATGATGTAAAAACAAAATAAAACTTCTTTAGTATGCAGGTTAAGCCAAAACATGCAACTGGTTGAATTAGGCACACCAGCTGTAGTTTAAATGACTCATGATCTGAACCATAACCAAACTTTCAATATAGCTGAATTAGTAATAAATATGTCAAACAATATTTCTCAGTTTCACGTGTAAGGAAACAGAAAACAGAGAAATAAATCGCCTTGCCAGTTTTAGTATAGATAACAAGTGGAGAAGCTAGAACTCAAACCCAGCTCTTTCCTCACGAGTCAGCTTTAGCTCACGGAGGCATGAGTCTACTCCCACACTGGGTGTGATGTACGGCATGCTTTTTAGGTTGGGTGCAACATCTTACGTAAGTTACATGCTTCATTATAATGGGATTTACTCAGCACTGTTCTACTTTTGAAAAACAAACAATAGCCTAGAGGGTCTATGACGCTTTTACACGATACTTGGAAAAGAGGGAACCCACTTGTTTTAAAATGATAATGACATTACCATTGAATTTGTTCCAGGAGTGAAGGGTTGGTAATGTGCTGTCATATTTTTATTCTCTGAATTGTCCAATCATTTTAAGATATTTTTAACAAATCTATGAACTAAAATTTATAAGATATATTCATATGTCATTTTTGGTATTTGACCTCTCGTGGCCATTCCATTCTGGAAAAAATTATGAATTATCAAATACACATGTAGATGTCTAGTGTAGTGTTATATATATGTGTGTGTGTGCGTATACATATTTCGTGTAATAGATATGTGTAATTATATATGTGTATAATTATATATATTTATGTGTAATTGATACATATTACCCATGTATATGTATATGTACAATTATACTATTTACCATCAGAAATGGCTTTATAATCACAGCCTTAGCCACATATAAATATCTTAGTAGCATATAACAATATTTGACCAATGTGAACAAAATAAATTCTGCCTGTTGAAATCCAATCACTAAGTCTAAGAAAATTATCATAAAGAATATGAGAAGTTGATCTGTATTATCTGTATTAAAACACTTAGACTTAAGCTTTTATCAAAAGTCCAGTAAATGTTATTTTATAATGTGAACTATAACTACACATTAAACATAATAACAACCAAGAACTGAAGGATACTTTGAAACAAGCTTATATAATGAAACTAGAAAAATATTATTTTAATAGCAAAACCGTATTATATTATTTTTATTTTGTTTCTGTTGACCAAATTCCTGCTGGTACTTTTGTGACAGAGAGGGGTAAAGAGATAATTTTCAGTTCTCTGGAGGTGTCCTTTCTCATCTTCCTAGTAATTTTAATAATTCCATGTGTTATTTAAGAGCACTTTGAAAACACATAGTTGGTCTTTATGAGAGTATTTACTAGTTGTAGATATAAATTCACTTATTTAACAAATAAAGTAATGGGGCAAAAGGCCATTATTTTATGCACATATGAATTATTGGGCTTTGCAGGCTTTTCTGAATTACCACAGTATGTATATGTGTATGTAATTATGTATGTTTGGTGTTGACGGGTGAGGGAAAAATGTATACAATTAAGTTAGATTTGCACATAAAGGGAGGTGAGAATAGAATGAGTGAGGGTCTCAGGTTGGATAGGATATAAGAGAATTGGGCTGGACCATTTATATTTGTCTGCCAATACTTCAAACAGTAGCACAGATAGCAATTTCTACAGGGCCTCCTGTAACCTGAATAATGTCACAGACCTGCACTGCTTCCTGATGGGTAACAAGCTCTCAACCATATGTTCATTGGCACCCAAGCTCAGAAGGAGCTCTCCATCCTGGTCTACCTCTTGGGGCTTTATCATTTACTAAAATTAGGTGACTCAGGAGAAAACGTGAAGTTGCCTGATTTTTCTCTTTCCCTTTCTAGCAAATTTTCCTTTTTAGTTAAATTAAATGATAAGAAGTATGCATAACAAAATATTTGAATAATATTTTTTTTCTTTTGGTATTTTTTCTTTTCTTTTTCTTCTCCTAAAGGAAGAAAAAATATTTTTTATGTTCTTTCCACCCTCCTTTTTAAGGATTATAGAAAAAGGACTTTGAAGTTCATAACGAAAATACTGTCTAATAGTTCAACATGGTATGCTTTTATTTTATGCCTTTGTTTCCATTTACTTCGTTAGGTACTTTGTAGGGAAAACAATATATTGGATAAAAATGAGTGGTCTAGGTCTCATTTTCATATGTGTATAAGAAACGATAGCATTGTTTCAGGTCTTCTTTTGCATTCATGTTCTGACTCCATCGCTCCTGCCTTGTATGGAAATACAGCTGCAGCGAGTCCCTGTTGGGTGAGAGGTGGAACAGATGGCTGTGATTTTGCACTGCCTACACATTAGGGAAGCGCCATGGCTTGGATTGAGTACATTTTTTTTTTTTTTTTAGTACTAACATTGCTGAAGTGAAAATAAATAGTCAAGCAGGGCAACGGAAGTCATCGAGCCTGCCGTCATGGAGATTCTACCGCTGTGCTTGCTGTCTCTCTCAGGGATTGAGCTAACTTAAGTGTTGCCGCTTCCCAAGATATATCAGTAATTCATCCGAAGAAGGTTGCTCCGCTTCCCACCCAGTTCTTGACCCTAGAACCTCGGTGACGCATACTTAAACGGTTTCATTTACTGAACACACAATTTCCTAAAGGGTTTAATAAGCCATTAAGTTGTCTTGTCTGTGGATCTGAGAGAAAGAAAAGTTTATCTAAATTTACTGATCATTTTATCAAGTTCATTCTTTTGGAATTTAACAACACCTGTACATCATGTATATTTAATGTATATTGAAAATATATCAGCAATTTATGGAAATTAATTTGAAAGGTTGGAAGAATATCCATGTGCTTTAAAGGTTGATAATTTCAAATATAATCTGTGTAAAAATCAACAAAAATATATTAAATGTCTACACAATAGAAATATACACAATATCTTCAGAAATATACACAATGTCTACAGAAATATACACAATATCTTCTTTTTAGCCTCACATGCATTAGCAATAGATTAAAATATTATAAATATGAATATACCAATACATGACATCAGGAATTTCATCATGCCTTCATGGTAATAAAGATAAAATTACTTAATTGTGTTCAATGAAGTATTTTCATTTTACATATGAGAACAGAAAAAGTAATATGTTGATAAAGAACATTCCAGCTACTATGTATGGACCAATGTTTAGGGATGTGACATAATTTGTTTAAGTGATTTTTTACAATCATTGTTTTGAAGTAATTAGCATAACTACTAGTTTATATAACATAATTTCTTACCATTCATTTCTCTTACCATTCACATCCAACTCCCACTTCACTCTCATCTCATCCCACAATTTCCCAGAAGAGGATAAAAAGCAATCGACAAAAACTTACCTTTCCAACATATTGTGGATCTGGTCCCATATGTTCTTCTAAAACAAAGAACTGATTCCAAACCCATCCCCTTTTGGGACGATGGTGGACTTCGGTTTCTCCTTCAATGTGTTTGGTTTGGTTTCTGGTCACCTTGACGGAGCTGTGGTGAGCAGTTCCATAACACCTCTGCACAAAACAGAGACACACGAGGACTGGACAGATGCAAGATGTGCTCGTAATTTTCATTGTAAGATAACTTTCCTGTTCACAGTGTTCTTTTTTTCCTTGTCAGCTACAAATGCTTAGTGAGCATTCAAGGCAGAAGCCAAAGCATGGTTTGGAAGGGCAGTCCAAAGTAAATTGTTTAGCGTGTCCATGATTTAACTGTCCATCAGGGAAAGGTCAGACTGCATTTACATCCTGAAACACTTTAGAGATTCAAAACTGTAGTTGTCTGATTCTAAGTCTTCACAGTAGGTGAACACAGGCAACCATTTTCTACCTAATGGAAAGAAAGAAAATTATATACATAACAAAACATAATAGTTTTAAGTATTTGCTCTGAATATAAATTGAACTATTTCGTAGTGTGATGCTGATAGGCAAAGAATGTGTGCAAATTCTTTTGGAAATACATGCACGTAATCATGCATAAACTTGTACACTGCACACACTTTGAGATGGACTTCCCTGTCTGTACTGCTAACTTTCAATATGCATTTAGGGTAAGTGTATAGTAAGGATATTTACATATTCCTTGAAACAACAGAAATGCAGCCCGAGAAAGTGTTTACATGTCCAAACAGTGACAATGCATATGTGCACATCCCTGAGTATAGTATGACTGCTTACGATGTGTGATCTATTAGAAACTTCATGTTAAATGCAAGGTTTTTGTTTGTTTTGCACTCATTTATTTTTGTTAGTTGTAATAACCATTGACTGCACATTAATTACCTACTACATGGGATTCACTGAACTTCAACAAAATACTTCCCTAGGGTTGAAAAATTGTCATAGACCACCACAACAATCAAGTGGGTACTTAAGCTGTTTGGTAAGTACAAGAAAAGAAAACAGACGAGAAGATGGCTGGGAAAAGGTATGAAACTGAAAGTTACTCTATGCTCACAGATCAGATTGGCGCAATCAATTATGAGTGAGAGTATCAATCGACTCCATTGTAGCTTGCGCGGAGGTTCATAGGTGATGCTCTATGTTGCAGTCTTCCCATACAGGGAAGGCAGATATTCACGCATGGGAATGACGCTGCACAGAATTCTAGCAGCCTTGTAAAGACAGGCGTAAGGAAGAAAAGAATGGTGGCAAAAAGAAGGGAAAATGTTTTGATATTCAAATAAAATGTTGTAGCATTGGACTTAGGTTATAGTATAATTGGAAAATAAAGTAAAACTTAAGATAGATTTCTGATAGACAAAAAAGCAGGATTTGATAGAGAAAATGTTGACTCAATTAGCTTATGGAAAACATAAAACTTTGTGTTTTTTTTTCTCTTTTTACATGTGTATATTTTAATATGTGTTTAGAAGAATTATACTGACTCAAGATTATAGTAATTCCATCGTGCAAAAATATTAGATGGATCACTTTCTCATTCCATTAAATTCACCCCTGTAAATTAGCACAAACTAGAGTGTGACTCTAAATGATTCACAAGGTGGGTGACATGACCATATATTTCAAAAATGTAATATAATCAGAAATAACATAATTATTTTATACAATTGATAAAAATGTTTACACTGAGTAGAAAATGAAAATAAAAATCTCATGAGACCCAAAGCAAGGCACTTTCTCTATCAATATGTCTCCCCCCAAATTAGGGTTAATAATAATGCTTACCTCACCAGATGCACAAGTATTGTATTGAACAAGAAATGGGAATTCATTTTAATTATCTGGCATCATAAATTAAATTCCATACTTTTTAAAACATAGATAAATATTTTACTGACTTAAATTAAACTGATTTTAAAACTCTCCAAACTCTTCCTCTTCCTCCTCCTCCTTCCTTTTTTGGGAATTTACTTACTACAAGTACTTATGTGAATCATCTAATTTCTTCAAGTCTCAATCTTCTCATTTACAAAATTGTATGTAACTTTTAATATGTTTTCCAGTTTATGTAATAAATTTCTTGGATGATTTTATATAAAAAGTTTAATTTCTCACTTGTCAAGATATCCTTAACTTTGAAGTCAAAGTTAAAATCTCAAAATAAGAAACTTTAACTAGCTTTTCTTCTTAGAAGTAAACTTGATGAATATGTAGAAGGTGTTATCTTAATACTTTCACACCACTGGGTGCGATTGTTAAATGAAATTAGCATCTTTGCTTTTTAATGCTAAGTTGTTTAACAAAGCATAATTCATGAGTGGAAGGTGAAGAAAGTGGAGTTTGTAACACAACCTAGATACGCAGAATGAGTGTTTTCTTTACAGTAATGATATCGTGTGGCATTCCAAAAACACATTGATGCATTGTAATCTGTGTACACATCACATGTTTATGAATCTTTATTATAATAATTATGAAAATGATAAATAAAGCTCTGCCACATAAAAGAACAAATATAAACATCACTACTGTACTTTTGACAGTAATTTCATTTACTATATCATGAGAAGACAGACTCCGCCTAGGAAAATGTCTGCTCTACTTTGGGAAACCCATACCTTCATAGGTTAGAAACAATTAAAATGAAAATAATAAAACCATGATTGAGACTAACATGATAGAAATACATTGTAGACTTATGCCATTTTTTGACTCAGCAGCATTCAAACAGCCTTCCTGTTTTCATGGAGCACTCCAGTATGTGGATTCTGACGGCCAGGGCCTTTCCCCTCTGAGCACCCAGGGGCCAGACACTTTCTTCTCCCAGTGTTTTAGTTAGAAGTCACCCCAGTGACGTATACACATTAAGCACATGCTCCTATGCCCTGCACAGAAGACGGATGGAAGTGGAGAAGTGTGTGAGAGCCTCAGTACGGGTCTCCACAGCCAGATGTAGTGGGGGTCAGTTGACAGTGTCCACTGGCAGCTGCGCAAATTAAGAGTCATTCTAGCTACAGTTTCAGTGGCAAGTACGTGATATTGTTTGTTACTGTCTCGCTTCTACTGGTTTCTACTTCTTGACAAACCTGATTCTTAAGGATCCTCACCAATTTTAATGGCTACACAATATTGTTCCAATAAATGTATTTGCTGCTTTCTATGGCCAAGTTGACTTTTGTTGTTTGAGAACAAGACGTTTGTCTGTAAAAATCATTATTTTTGTCATGATATTCCAAAACAGAGAAGTATTTTCAAATAATTCATTACTTGTAATAATGTGCAATGCAGATCTCTCACCTCTGGTCTGTACTGAATCTCAGTGATTCCACACCAGTGCTGGAGACTAGTCTTCTGGCTTCTGTAACTGTTCCCTCCGTAGAAGAATTAGTCACACTGTACTGAGTCAAGAAACATGACCTCCCGTGTTCATTTTATAGAAAACTATCACCTATCACATTTTTATGAGCTTTTTATTCTCTGAGCTTTACATTTCTCATTTATGAATACAATTTTTTGAATTATCATTATGTTCAGCTAATTCTTTGAATTTGTGATTTAATAAATATTCTTCATTTACAAATGATCTTTCCTACACTGAGTCACTCACATTCCTGGAGATTAACTGTTGGCCACTCAGTACAGTCACTCTGTCAGGGAGCGCTGCAGAAACACGGCTGTCAAAGAAAAGGACTCTCCCATGTGCCCCAAAGGCGTCGCTTGTGACTTGGTCCTCTGACTGAACGTTCTTACCAATGTGTTCTAAGTGTATAAAATTGTGACTCCAAGGAGGTCTAAGAATGCTTTATATTTGCTTTTTTTACGTTTTTTAATTAAGTATATTTTATTGATTATGCTACTGTAGTTGTCCCATATTTCCCCTTTGACCTCCTCCACCCAGTAACTCCATTCTCTCCAGCAATACCCTCCCTAGTTCATGTCCATGGGTCATATATTTAAGTTCTTTGGCTTCTCCATTTCCCTTACTATTTTTAACCTCCTCCCCATCTTTTGTACCTACTAATTCTGTTTCTTATTCCTTGTACCTTTTCCCCCATTCTCACCTTTCGCCTTCTCCACTGATAACCCTCCATGTGGTCTCCATTTTTATGATTCTGTTCCTGTTTTAGTTTGCTTAGTGTGTTCATTTGTTTTTAGGTTCAGTTTTTGATAGTTGTGAGTTTGTTGTCATTTTACTGTTCATAGTTTTGATCTTTTTCCTTTTCTTAGATAAGTCCCTTTAACATTTCATAAAATAAGGGCTTGGTGATGATGAACACCTTTAGTTTTACCTTCTCTGGGAAGCACTTTAACTGTCCTTTAGTTCTAAATGATAGCTGGGTAGAGTAATCTTGGATACAGGTCCTTGCTTTTTATCACTTTGAATACTTCTTGCCAGTCCCTCTTGCCTGCAAGGTTTCTTTTGAGAAATCAGCTGATAACCTTACGGAAACTCCTTTGTAGGTAACTCTCTTCTTTTCTCTTGTTGCTTTTAAGATGCTCTCTTTATCTTTAACCTTCAGCATTGTAATTATGATGTGAAAAGAGAAGTTTCCCTTGCTTCTTTTATTGTTTTGAAAACTTCTTTGTTAAAAGTACTTTAATATTTTTATTTCATGAATTGTTGTTCTACTTTCCAGATGTGTAGGGTGCCATACTATTTTACATATTTAAGAAGCCTAGAGTTATAATTGCCACCTTTTTTCTCAACTCCAGCATTATACAGTACTGGTAGGAATTTATCTGACTTTGCATAGAGCAAGCTTAGTTTAAATAGAACGATGTCAAAAGAAAAGAGAGTATGATGGAAAGTCCATACTTTTTGGAATTAGTTTCACTGGGAGGTATATAAGGACATCTTGTATGGAGAAGCATATGCCAGTGGAATCATGCTGCTTAATGCACAACTGTCAAGTGTGTAAATCTATCGGATGAGAAGGCTGTTCTTCACGAGTTGACTCATCATGGAAATAATGAAACTTAACTTTTCCATGATGAATTATTAAAATCCATCATACTGCCAGGTAGATTTAAATATAAAGACATTTAAATTGTGTTTGAATTCTAGAGTACTTATATAAGGTGAAAGTTACAAATCCTTAACAGAAGCCAATTTTTTCATTTAATAAGTAATTATTTATGACCTATCTATATGTACATATGTATGTATGTCAGTATGTGTTTACTTACATTCAGGATATGTGTTCTAAAACTTTCAAGTTATCCTTTGGGTTGGAGATTAGAAACAAAACTCCCACTGCTTGTAAGATGCATTCTCAGGCATCGCCTGGCCCTGCATCCATGGTGCCTGCCATGTTCAGACCCAGTGACCTGCAGCATCAGCCCTTATCTTGGTCTGAGTCCAGCTCTTGCTCCATTTCCCATGATCTTGACTTCTGAAGTTTTTGTTTTACCTTCTTGTCTTCAACCCTTTATATTAAATAGTTTCTTTGTAACTTTGTTTTATCTCTCAATTGATAATTTACATGTTTAATAATTAGACTGTTCTCTATCAGTGTCGATTAGATTAAATAGCTCTTGCTTTTAGTCAAAATCCAAATACTCATCAACCACATGCAGTTGTAATTTTGTTGCAGGTTTATTCCCAAATCGATATTTTCACTTCCAATCTAATCATTTCAGGACATTCTTACAGTGCCAAGATTTGGACAAAATAATTGCATTTGATACATATATTCATATATATATATATATATATATATATGTATATGGATATATATGTACATACATATTTACATGTACATATATACACATACATATGTATGCATGTACATGTGTGCACATATATGCATCCATATATGTGAATATACATATATGTTCACTCACCCCTCTCTTTCTCTCTCTCTCTCTCTCTCTCTCTCTATATATATATATATATATATATATATATATATATGTGTGTATATATATATAATGAAATATGTCAATAATACCAAATAAATTAGAAAGCATTAACTTTTGCATATTGTATTTTTCTGCTGGAAATATGCATTTAACTTTCATGGGGACAGTGATGAAACTGTTGCATGGGTAATACAGGTATTGCTCCTTGAATGGTTCATTCAGTTCTTTTTTTCTTAAGAGCCCTACTGTCCCAATTCTATTTGGTAACACCTACCATCTGGAACCAGGACTAAAGGGTATTTCTCCACAAAGACTACTATGTTTTAGACACAATTTTCTTTCGGTGTTTTGTATTCTTCACATCTAAGAAAGAGCTATTGACAGCTGTGTGTCATGCTATCTTTTCAAAGATACATGTATGGCAAAAGCCTTTGAACAAATATAGAACCGACTTTGAAGGCAGAGAGCAGATTTGTTTCTGGACAGGATACTATCTTCTTCCATGACAAAGGTGGGAGCAATGTGCTAGCAGGCCCCACATAAAGCTGGGCATTCCAAAATTCAGGATCCCTTCCTGGGACCCACATATACTGTGTGTGGCCTGTCCCTGGGCTCCTCTGAGTTTCCCCAGGGGACTGGGAAACTTACACTGTTAAGGGTAAGAAGGTCTTTTGTCTCTATTCCAGAGTCTCATATTCTCTTCCAGCACCCATTCATCTGTGGTAGCCCAAGTGATTAGCTTGAAAATAAGGCAACATCTCAAATCCTTCATTTAAAATGCTGGACAACATTGTTCAATGTGACTGCTTGTTCTTCTAAATTACCATAGAGTTTATCAAATTCTTTCTCTATATTGCAGACCAGCGTTCTAATTATGTATATAGGTCCTATTTAATCTATTCTTTGTGTCACCTTTTTTAGACTTCTCACACCATGTCTATGGATTTTCCAATCTGCTATATTGGCTAGTGAAGTGCCTTACATAGTACCTTTCATAGCCACTGAGTAAACATTTGTTGAATATAGTATACATTAAATAGGAAATAGACAAATTAATTCAGGGTTTCTGCAACAAGAGTAGTGTTAAAATGCCAAGGTGCAACTTAGAATACTCAATTGTAAGAACGTGTTACAGAAAAACTGCTTTTAAAGTGTTCTTTGATTTGGTTAACATTATACTTTGGTTTTCACTTAAAAGCCTGTCATAATCAAAGAAACATAAATACTGAAAAACAAAGTTACATTGTATCAATAAAACATTGTTTTCTCAAGAAGATTTTTTAACACAGAGAAAATCAGAGATTAAGGAAGTCATTTAAATAGTGAACAAATATGCTTTAGTAAACTTTGTGATAGCATACATTCTGTAGCATTAAGAGTCATATCTTATTCACTATACATAATGTCAAATATGTGAATGAATATTACTGCTATGCTGAGTAAAATGTGTGAAAATAAAACTGAACATTCATAGTGTCACTATTTTTGTCTCAATATAACTCCACTATTATTAGATTAGTTCAATAATAGAATTAATTTAATTCCTTTATTAATATCAATATTATTATTATTATTAAATTATAATAAAAATCAATTGAATAAAGTTGGGTTTTATTTTAATATTTTATATGTCCCTAAAGTTATACAGATAAATAGGAAGAGCAATGCCCTGATGGTGGTATATTCAAATGTAAGATGATAGTCACAATCTTGATCGATTTGGCTGTAATAGTAGTATGACTTTCAATTTTTGTGTTGTGGATCCCAACTGTCATAATGTCCGGTGGACAGCATTCAAAACATTAGAAAACAAGCACAGGAAAAAAAATGACGGTACCAAATGCAATGTTTTCTTACTTATCTGTGTATGTCAGAGTGACAAATAGACATTTTGGATTTCTTCACGTATTCCAAAAGTATTTCCACCTATCACACTATTTTTATGCTTTGCTTATATTTTTGTTGAAATATAGCATAAGCACCATGCAGGGTGGCTCAGTTGTTTAGAGCATCATCTCACTATGCCAAGTTCCAGGTTCACTCTGGGGATCAGGGCACCTACAAGAAGCAACTAATAAATGCATAAATAAGTGAAATAACTAGTCAGTGGTTCTCTCTCTCTCTCTCTCATCAATAAATAAAAGCAAGTAAAATATATAACATAAGCAAAGCATAAAAAGCATATTTCATATATAAGATTTCATCAAATAAATTTTAAAATGGTCATCTGGTTCGATTTAAAATATCAAAAAATTCTAAAGAAGTCCTACTGGTGTAAAGACTCCTATAATCCTCACTAGCTGTTTCTGTCACTGTACACTCTGCGCATCTTGCCAAACCTAAGTCCCTATACTCCACTTCCCCAGAGTAAAGACTGCATTTCCTAGCCTCACTTGTAGCTAGTATTGCCCAATTAGTAAGTTCTAGCAAATGGCATACAAGCAGAAACGCTGTCTGTTAGCTCTCCAGCGAGTTTCCGTAGAAGACTGCTGACGCGCATCTTTCCTGTTCTTTCCCCTTCCTCCGTCTCGCCACATGGATCCTGGCTGTGTGGCTAGAGCTCCCTTCTGGACCATGAGATTGGTGTCACTGCCTGGAGAGAGAGGATCCTAGCAACTTCATCCCGGAGGATCTGTGAGTCCTGTCAGATGAACCCTGGGCTGGCTTCTTCTCAGTTCAGTACGAGAAAACGCATTTCAGTCTTTGTAAAGCCACAGCCATTTTGTGTTTCTGTTTACTCAGAGCTGAACCTAATCCAAATTTAACAACCATGGAGCTGAAACAGTATATTCTCCAGGGATTTGGTTTTATCGAGGTAGGGTTTGGGAAATAAATGACAGAGGAAGGAAAGAGAGGAAAGACAATTTGAGTGAAAAACTTAGGGAGGTGGTGGGTGGCACTCTATTATACACTCCAGAGAACTTATTTTTGCTGATAGTCTTCTCTGCAACTTCCACCATGAATACTAAAATGTGCAGATCTTGCTTTTCTCTGTTTCCGCTGAAGTCAGAAGTCATTCCTTGTGCTTATATTTGTGTCATTGGCAGCGCACACGGTATGCGATGCAGATGGAAGGGGTGATACTTGTCTAAAGGTCTCCTTCTATGCCTTTCCCTTTGGCATATGTCCTCCAGCTACACATAACACACCCTTGCTTGAAATTCTTCAAAAATTCTAATAAATTCTATGTCTTGACAGAATCTCCAAGATAGACAAAAAAAAAAAAAAAAAAAAAAAAAAAAAAAAAAAAAAAAAAAAACTTCACACAAAATCCATTGCTTTTCAAAAAGTTGGCACCCTTCCACATCCCTCATCTAGGTAACACCATGGCCTGCTCATATTTTCACATGCTCACGATCTCCTGGCTCTGCTCTGCTCTTGCTAGCCTTTAAGCCTCTGCATAAGCTTCTTCTTCTGAGTACAAAGCCTACTTCTCTGTTATAATGATCAAAAAGTCACCAGTCTCTCAAGTAAGACCTCAGAACCCATCCACACTCTATTCCCAAAGTCTCCTATTCTCTCATTATCATGAAGGAATTCTGAATATGCCACCTCAGAATATGCTGCTTTGGCATGTATATTATTTAAATTAAAAGCACTTAAGAAACACCAGGTACAAAAAGGCACTCTGACCTTCCTAAAATTAGGAGTTAAAACTCCTATGTAAAAGACGTTTGCCTTATGCAAGAGGGAAGAAACATTCTTTCACCCACAATGGTTAAGGCCAAAAGAAATCTGCACGAAGAAACATTTCAAATCTAACTCTTGTCCTTCTAGTCATTTCTTTACCCACTTAAATAACTAACTCAAACCTTTTGCTTTGTCAATTTACTGCTGTCTGGTCCAACTCATAAGTGACTGGCTTTAACTGTTTCTTTGGGTCTTCATTTCCTTATGAGAGTTCCTGAGACACGTAAAAATATATAACATAAGTTTATATGCTTTCTTCGTTGTTAATCTGTCCTATTACAGGAGCCACAGTCAAGAATCTAAAATGCAAAAGGCAAATTTTCCCTCCCTTCCAGTCATACATTCCGTCCCATACATTACATATCACATGACTTAGGCATTTCTTTGTATGTCTTCCAAACTAGAAGGCAACCTCCTGCTAGAACTTAACTTTAATCTCTCTTATCTTAATGATAACACAAACTTATGCTCACAATAAGTTAAGTGAATAAACAAAACCAGGTTTGTGTTTTTATCTTGCCTGAGTGTCCCACTAATTAATCATGTGACCTTATCCAAACTTTCTCACACATAAAATAGGTCTAATCACCTCATGACATCTCTATGAGAAGTAGTGAGAGTTTGGACATAGTCAAGGAGACCTGGATGTTTCAAGTGGAATCTACCACTATTGCTGTAGGAAAAAGCACTGTATGTCTCTTAAAAGTAAAACAGCATCTTCTTTACATGAAATATTATATTATATGCATCATTTGAGTGGATTAAAAGTATTTTGCATGGTCTGAATATAAAAATATTTTAATTATAATCTAGATTTTGCATTGCCTGAAATAATATCACAACTAATCACTAAAAAAACAAAGTATTTGCATAATGTCTTGATAATGAATGTGTAATACTTGTGTGTGTTTCCTTAGAGCTCTGGTTTTCTATTCCCATAATGTACAATACATGTGTGATTTTAAAAAAAAATGTTTCCACATGTTTAAAAGATTTTTGAAAATATACATTTTAGAAAGTAACTACATTAATGCTCCAATTTGATGCATACCTAAAATGTTACTTTGTGGTGGCTGTAATAAACCTATAAGAGAACTAAACAAATTCAGATTTCCCATAGTACATTTCCTTCTACAGCAAACTAGCTTACCTCCTCCTATAAAAAGAATGAACATAGTTCTCCCTCTCTGAGGAATTTTAGTTTCTTTATATAGCAGTTTGTTGGCTTAATTAAAATATGTCACATCTTGATTCCTATTTGTAAGAAAAGAAAGTGTTAAATTTTCAACATGTTATTGCTATGCCAAGTTTTGATGTAAAGTATGGAGTAAAACCCACTGTGAATTTAAAATTGTGTTACAGATAGTTGTCCATAGAACATATAAGTCTGTGGGAGCTATGACATTATTTAACTGTGAGAAATGGCACTTCTGACATTTGATTAATGAGAAAATTTGATAAAATGTCCCGAACAGAAAAAGCAAAAGGCCAAAAAGCATGCATGAGGGTATGTGTATGTGTGTATATATCTATATCTGTACCTATTTATCTATCATCTATCTATATCTGTATATATACCTATATCTGTCTATTGATAGATATAGATATACACAAATGACCTGATGATTGATAAAATTTTATATTTCAGTTTATGTTCCAATTTACCTTCCACCATTGTAGCCAATGCTCACTCACATAAACTTGTAAGCCTGTCATACCTACCTGGCAACACGTGAATGCGGAGACTATCATCCCATGCTAGCACATGATGAAGACGGTCAAACAGATCTGTGCACTGGTGACACCGCATGAACATTAGCATGATACTGACATGAGTTAAATCCCTAGAACAGTAAAGCCACAGCGGAAGAGTCTGAAGTAGAGAACGGTATTATAGGGCATGGGGGTCACTACTGTGCATTCAACGTTTAGCATCAAAAGCAGAGGATTTGCAAGAGCATGGATGGATGCGAAGAACAGCATGTTAAGTGAAATAAGCCACTCAGAGAAAGACAGGTTCCATAAGATTTCATTTATATGTGGAATCGATGAGCAAAACAAACAAACAAACCACATAGAAACAGACCCATAGATGGAGAAAACAGACTGACAGCTGTCAGAGGGGGTGGGGGATGGGAGACTGGGCGAAACAGGTGAAGGGAATAACAAAAATAAAACAAGCGAAAAACAACAACTCCTAGACACAGACAACAGAGGGAAAGGGAGGTGGGGCGAATGGAAGGGGTGAAAGGGGAATAAAAGGTGATGAAAGGATACTTGAGTTTGGGTGGTGAACACACAATACAATGTACAGACGATGCATTATAGAACCATAGAATTGAAACCCATATAATCTTATTAACCAAGGTCACTCTAATAAATTCAATACAAATAAAAAAAGAAATATGAAATGCAGTGGTGGGGGAGGGGAGGTAGGTGGATTTTTATAGAAACCTAGAGAACCAAGTATTTTAAGGGAGAAATAATTACACTGTTATTTAAGTCAGTATTATTATTTATACCAGATAAATACAAGATCCAGATACCACACCCTATCTTTGATATCAAACTGATCTTAATATGTATTTAGAGAGGTTAACAAAAATTAGCATTTTTAACACATAGACTAAATGCCATATAGTGTGCTATATGCTTAAAACCATTATTTTATTAATTCTTTTATGATCATTTTCTACTTAAAAATATTAATTCACTGCATTGAAATAGCTTGCCTGAGAGATGAGATTTAAAGCCAGTTCTATCTGAGCTCAATATCTTTCTCTAAAATTGGACTGAAATAGACATAGGTTTGAATCATTATGCTTCTGTCTCCTTGCCATGGATACTTGAGGTAAAACTACTTGACATCTTAAAGTTTCAGTTGCATGGATGTAAAATTCACAAGCTAGTAGTACCTGCCCCATAAATTGTAGTTAGTATTATATGAGCCAAAAAATATATGTGTATGAACTCTTTCTAATTAATATGCCCTTAAAATGTGTTAATAAACAACATTAGTATATTTTGTTATATAGATGTTCCATTTCAGAAATTTAATCATTTATTTTTATTATACATTACCTTTTTTTCTACATACAAAATCTAAAGATAAAAATAAGGAATGTGTTTTCTTTATTAGTGTATTATCCTAAAATTCAAAAGTAACCTTATGCACCATGACAATCAACTATACAAAAGTTTAGAATAAATGTAATTCTCCTCTCACATTGCTATTATCTACATTTCTATTGCCTTAGAAAAATGAAAGTCATACATATTTAAATGTCTTCAAATAGCTTCAATCAGATAAGGAGCTCAAAGCACAATTGAGTCTGTTTCTTCTATCCTTGAAACTAGGATGAACGCTAGGGATAATCTCTACATACGTTGGCTATTTAAATAGCACATAATTTTAAGTTGTAGATTGTTGATTTATGATAAATACAAAGGCTATAGAAACATTGTAGAGGGACTTCAGCTATTTTGTTATCAGTCTCTCCAACTCATAGGAAAATCTAACCCTAATATGTTTCAAAGTGTTACTAAATTTTGGCATATTAATAGAATGAGACACATTAAATATCTAATTTTTGAGGAAGCTTAGAAAGTTTGGGGTTTTACTATCAAAAACTCATTGAATTTTTATGTGCAAGTTGATGTTCATATTTCCAGTTACTGCATTCTCTTGTTTATACACTTTTATAGCTTTTAGCAACTAGAGAATTAAGTAGGTAATATGTTCATATAATACAATCATTCAAAAGACTGGAGATAAGGAAGGTTCTCCTCATTGTAATAAAGTCTCTGTGGACATTTTAGTTAAGTCTTATTGGCCACTACAGTACAACTTTGTTGAATCATGGGGAAAACAAAGCAACAAAACCGTATGTTGCCTATTAGATAACATGCAGATATGTTTACCAAGGGAATTTGTCACATTGTTAATATATTCTTTACCTTGTGGTCTCATAAAAATAAAGGCCTTTCAGCCCTGGCTGGTGTGACTCAGTGGATTGAGTGCTGGCCTGTGAGCCAAAGGGTCACCAGTTCAATTCTCAGTCAGGGCACATGCCTGGCTTGTAGGGCAGGTCCCCAGTTGGGGGCACATGAGAGACAATTGCATACTGATGTTTCTCTCTCTCTCTTCCTCGGTCCCTCCCCCTCTCTCTAAAAATCAATAAAATCTTTAAAAATAAATAAAGGCTTTTCAGAAAGTTTACCTTTATTGGGAATATTTAGGAGTTGTTTATATCTACTTTCCAAATAAACATTTATTCCCTAGGTCATATTTGATCATAAAAACATTATTATATTTTATTATTTGTTCTTATTATAAAAGTGCTACCTGTTCATGGTTAGAAAATAAATAAAAACAACACAGATGTGTAGAAAGAAAAAAAGCAAAGAAACAGAACAAAGCAAAGACCTTCCTTTCTTTGACTTGAAGTTGTACTTCCCATATATAAAAAATGAATGTGCATATAAGTTTCTGATATTAAAAATAATAATCAATAGCCACATAATACAAACAGAGGATAATGAAGAAAACTACATTGATACTTTTTAATTTTTAGAGAGGGGGGAAGGGAAGGAGAAAGAAAGGGAAAGAAATATCAATGTGTGGTTGCATTTCATGCATCCTCTACTGGGGACCTGGCCTGCAACCCAGGCCTGTGCCCTAGACTGGGAATCGAACCAGCAACTATTTGGCTCACAGACCAGCACTCAATCTACTGAGCTACACTAGCCAGGGGAGTTATTTATTTTTGGAGACAGGTGATGGGAAGAAGAAAGAGAGGGAGAGAAACATCAATGTGGAGCCTGTGGAGTCAGGCTGAGCTGAGTTTCAGTTTTGGCCTGGCCCCTTATCAGTAGGCAAGTGTGCTGTCTAGCCAACCAAAGTATCTGCTAAACTCTGAGTTTGTATGCATGAAACGAGCATAATAACAACTGTTCCATATGAATGATACCATTACTACATATAATAATATCTCCAACAGCCTGGCTTGTATAAATCTCTCAAGCATAATTTGTGTCGTTACCCTGTCGTTACCCAAACAATCATAAAATCTCTGCCTGCAGAGCTGGACCATGTGAACTTTACATGGGACAACATACATCCAAATAGGAGGGCCATGAGATCCTATAGTTTTTTTGTTTCACATCTGCTCTAAATGCTATGTTGAAATGCACATATTCTCCTCTTAGGATTTCACCATTTTGTATTTTTTGGTTCATGCAAATGAGAGTGAGAAAGTGAAAAAGAACGGCTCTCTAGTATTTCTGTAACAAGGACAGCAACCCTATCAGATCACTCTCCAAAGGATCTCACTTAACCCTGATTACTTCCTTAGAGGCACCACCTACAAACACAGCCAGACTGGGAGGTAGGGCTTCTACATAAGAAATTTGGGGAATGCTAATATTTAGTCCCCGGCAACATGCAATCTCTAGAATCTAAATTATATGTGGGGTCTTTCAAAAATTGTAGGAATGAAACAGAGTACTTTCCATGTACAACATGGAAGGGACTGGAGGCAAGGAAAGGGACTCAGAAGCACATAAAATCATTGGTAGTAAATCTCAGTGAAAAAGTAACTTTCCGAAGGAGAGGGTGCACACCCAGGGGTAAAATCGTATCTGCAATGGGACTTTGGATGGGAGAAAGGTGTCAGGTTGTCAGATAATACCCTTTGGGACCCACTGTAGCTCAGCAAAGCACAGCAGGTAAAACTGCATCCAGAATCACACAAACAACAAACGTCCCGAAAGCAATCTGTCCCTAGCAAGAAATGAAGAGTCTTCCATAAATAAGCCAACTAATCTACATAGCTAGAGTGCTAGTCCCACAAATGTGTTTGGCTGTAATGTGAAAAAAACTTAATTTTTTTTAACTCATGAAATCACAAAAGGAAAGATTGTGAAAAAACAGTTTAAAAAATGAAAATGTCTACTTGACATGAGTGTGATAAACAGAGCAGGCAAAATGCTCAATAACCTCCCTCCTCCAGTCGGGCGATGTGAGTAACGGTCAATTCACAGGGAAGAAAACACTAGAAAAGCTTTTGAACATACTAAGAAAATCATCAACCTCACTCATAATAAGGGACATGGGAATTAAAACTACTATGACATCCAATTTCACACTCAACAGATTGTTAAAACCCCAAGTCTGCTAACTCATGTGGCAAGACAGTGGGGTGAGGTGTGCACTCTTACACACTGCTGATGGTTATATAAAATAAGTCAGTCCCTCAGAGGATAATTTGCCAACTTCTACAAAAATATAAAGTTTATATTTTTGCCTAATAAATTCTACTGTAGTAATGTACCCTACAGATTTTAAACAATATTATTCAAAATGGAAAAGAAGAATAAAGGTAGTCAGCATATTCTTTTCATGTCAAATGAGGAATATTTTAAGAATTAATCTCATGCACAGGGCATCATCGACATGTAGTTTATTCTACATGTTAACACAATATTAAATGGACTTGTTCAGTACAACAAAGTTTGCCTGTTAACATTTACCTGTTAATGTCCGTGGACAGATGACTGGCTGAATGGATTACGAGAGGCCCATGGAACAGCACGCTAGGTAGCTCCTTATGTAAGGCTATGGAGCGATCTCCAAGATAGTTGTTAAAAGAGCATACATTTCTGAATATTGGATATTCAGAATGTTGTTAAGAATCAGAACAATAGATGCACTTACATTTATGTCTCTGTGCAAAAACATATCTGGACTAATATAGGATAAATAAACAGCACCTCCTATTTGGAAAAGAGTAAAAACAGGGTCAAGTGTACTGGAGAAGAAGACATTTTCATGTGTATATTTATTTCTCCTTTCTATATTATTTTAATCCATAACAATGTATTATCTAGGAAAAGTCAACAAATTGTGAGATAATAAGAATGCTTGGTGCCTTCCCACCCTGTTGCTCATTCATCCCTGTGTGTAAATAATTCTGAACAAATGACAGCAAATGAAGCATCTGGTGCTTGAGGTAGTGTGCAGAACCCAGCTGTGCTGGGTCCTCAAAACACAATATGTTTTCCAGCAGTAATGTTTTAATAATTACTATTCTTTTTTAAGTGCAACAGACAAAATGGCATGCTGATTTACACCACTAAAGCAAATAAGAGCTTATCAACTAATATGTAGATTAAGAAGCTACTGTATTTGAGAAGCCAGATTGTAAAAAAGAAAAAAAAATTCCTTTCAAACTGATAACTTACTTAAGAAATTTTCAAGGTTGGTTTTAGACAAAGAAGGATTTAGATGTCACCATAGAGAAAGCCAAGATGTTTTCCTTACTGAGAAGAATTTCATTTGCTTAGTTAAAGCCAAAGGGATGTCACAGCAAAGACTTTTCCTAATACTTTTCTGAAGCTTTTACTTTGTTTCAATAAATGCACTCTGTGAGTTCAAGAAATGTCCAAGACAAAATCATAAAAATAACTTGAGTCAGTGTGCTTGACTTACAACTGTGCTACTAAAATGTTTTCTATACACACACAGCACCAGCTTCAACTAGGAGCTGATCAGATATCTTCTCAGGAATAGTGAATGTAAAAATGAATGATCTATTCCTTAAATGTTTGATAAGACTCACCCTAAGTCTGGGTATTTCTTTATGGAAATATTTTTAAATATTGCTTTATATTTTTTCACAAAGCAGGCTTTCTATTTTATTTCTACGTATTTGAAATCTATCTCTAAGTTTTCAAATTCATTGGCATAAATTGTTCATACTATCTCCTATTATCTTTTAAATCTAAAAGTATATGTAATTATGTTCCAATTTTACATCCTTAATGTCATCTATTTATATATTATCCCTTTTCCCTCCTGACAAATGATTGTCTGTTTTATTAATCCTTAAACAAAAATGTTTGTTTGTTGAAAAAAAAGTTGCAAATTCTCAGGTCCCACCCTAGGTCTAGTAAATCTGGAGATGGAGCCAGGGGACTGTGTTTCAATAACTGGTTCTGACAGGCACAGACATTTAAGAAATCCTGTCCCAAAATACTTTACACCTGGAAGGACAGTGTATCCTATCAAACAAGACTGGTGCATGTGTGAACTGCACTATTATGACTATTGATGATGCGAGATTGCGTATCTTCCCGATATTTGATCTCTCTGAATCACATTAGTGATGGGCTGAATTTGCCCCTCTAAATTCAAATGCTAAGCTTATAACCCCAGTACCTCGGAATGTAAGTTTATTTGAAAATAATGTCTTTAAAGAGATGATTAAGTTAAAGTGAGGTCCTCAGAGTGGGCCCTGATCTGGTCTGACTGGTATCCTTACAAGAAGAAAAAAAAATTTCTTCTATGATGAGATAGCAAGCGGATAGTCGTCTTCAAGCACAGGGCAACGGTCTCAGAAGACAGTAAACCCGCTCAGAACCTGCACTTGGAACTTCAACTTTCAGAAATGTGAGAAAATACGGTTCTGTTGTTAAAGCCACCGAGTCCACAGTGTTTTGTTACGGCAGCCCCACAAAACTGACATAACCACCGACGCAAACGTTCCCTTCTAAAAGTAGCAGAATGATTAGCCCCAGATTAGAAAGTTGAAACAATTAATTCTGCCATAGTCCACAACTGTAAGCATATGTAACATTTTAAATTTAAACCAGGTGGTTTAAGATTATTGCTTGTGAAGCGAGTCAACCACTTAATGACTAGTTAGAATTTAGGCTGGCCAGTTAATTTCTCTGAGTCTTAGTGTCTTCAGTATAAAATGTATCATCATAAAATGGTGTATAAGTGACATAATGTCACCATTAAAACACAATGGCTTTAAAGCTCATGGCATAGTGTTTGGGACAAGGAACTGCTCAAAACCCCGCACGCACATGAGTGCCTGGTAGAATGTTACGACGGATATCAGTCAAGCTAGTGGGGAAGGAATATTCAGTACCAGGATTTTAGGATAAGATTTCATTGTAAAGCATGATTTTCTTTATAATAATCCTCATTCATAAATAGAATATCTGACTGGCTGAATGAAAACATCTGAACAGATTAGAATCTTTACTAAGAAAACAATTTCCAAAATACGTGTAAATATCTCTTAAGCGACCTTAAGGAATTCAGATTCCTTAAGAAATGACACGTTTTATATCTTACTTAAATTAAGAAAATACAATTTCTGTATGAGGAATACTTTCATTTTCTCAGATCAAGGGATCTAAATCAGGTTTGAAATAATTTTGAATAATTTATTTAGAGAGTAGAAATATGCTACTACTTTAAAATCTATATTAAGTGCCATAACATTTATCTCAGTACAATAGGATCACATGGATTATCTTTCTAGGAGGCAATACCTGAGATGGGGCACAATGAAGATGTGTGGGAAATTAATATTCTGTATCTTAATCTGGGCAGTAGTTAACCAAATATTTTTTTTTTAATTCATTGAGTTTTTCAGTTAAAATTTGTCTATTTTTCAGTGTACATGTTAGATAACAAAACGTTGACCCAAAATAAGTGTGTGTGTGCTTACCATTGAATCATATTTACAGAAGCAAACAAATCATGTTAAAAAGAAAAAAATAGTATCACATGATTTCCTTGTTAGTGAGAGTTTAAAATCTACAGCAAATGACCAATTCTTGGTATAATTCTCCCTGGTTTTACATTTCCAAAGCATAATAACATCCACACTAATGTAAAGTGCTCACTGGCAGAAATAAGAGGCTTAGGCTTGTCAGAAACTCTAGGAGGGGCCTTTCTGATAGATCAAGTAATAAATCGAGTGGTGTCTTGATATCCAGAATCACTACAGATCAGATCATATAATGAACTCATAGGATACTCTTTATAATTTTTAATTTTTTCTCACAGATGTATCAGAAATACTAGGTTGTCAGAAACAAGCAGATTTAAACATATTATACACTTTATGTTGTGGGAAAGTGGAATTCAAGTTTGATAAACTTTTCAGAATATTTGGAATTTTTTTTTTTATTATATTAAACCAAACCATATTTTTACCCAACTGGAAATTAATTCCTAAAAAAATAAACTTCTCATTTTGTTTGACTCAAAAATAAAATTGCTAAGGAGAAATAATAAAATCATTAAAACAAAACCATAAAAATAAATTAATCTCATCTGCAATGAATTGTATACAAATTAGAAAATTAGGAATTTCTAAACAAATTTCATTCTAAACTATAACTTAAGACTCTACACTGGTTAAAAAACAAAAAAAAAGTTGCAGTATCACAGAGTGAGAAAACACTTGTCATTTGTTACATATTCTTAGAGTTAAATATGCTAGATTAGGTGTTCCTCACCTTTTATTCCTTACTTAAACTTTATAATAATCTGCTTGTCACTATCCATTCAATTTTTAAATGACTTCAACAATTAGCTATTTAAAATTTTGTGCCTTGCTTCACGAATCTCCACAATATGTCAACCAAAGAATAGCTTTATTTTCTAATATTTCTCCAGCATCCCTTTTGCTCTGCTTGGTTCATTGCATTCAACGTTTTTAAGGTGAGCTTTGAATGCCTCGATTATCACATAGGTGCTCACGAACTGACATCATTCTGCCCTTTGTGTGCTTTCAAATCCTTCAAAGATTATCCCACATCCTGTCAATTCACATTGTCTCTCCCAGTTATTTCTCATTAGTTTGCTTTTTAAAACTTACACAATATTTTTAGGCAATTCCAGCGTGTTTGCAGATAATTTTATCCCAGTTTGTTATCATTTGCTTTTCAAAAAATAGATCATTTTTATATTGGTCTAACTTGTCCTTCTAACTGCATGGCATGTTTTCAGATAAGTAGCATATTCCATATTTTAAGGCTCAGTTTTTGATTAAAAAATGTTTTCAAAGACTTAGATTCATAAATATTTTTGAGTATAAGTTATATATGACCCTAAGTTATCAAAAAGCCCACTGTAATTTAGAAAGAAATTAGCTTATTTATACAGATGATTGCCACTGAACCTGATCCATATGGCCATAGCTACTAAGAAAAAATGAACCTAAACACATAATTCAGAATATAGTTTTAAACATCTCTTAATAACCTTAGTATAGATAATATGACCAAAAATAAATTATTTTCTAAATTATGTTTCTCTATCCTTAGTTCATAATTTTCCTTTTAAGTGCCTCTCAGGTTAGCTAGTATATGGGAATGAAAATCTAAAACTCATTCCGTCTGAAATGAAGACTAAAACTTTACTTTATAGTTCATCAGTATGTGGGAAGACATAACTAAAACAATAAAACCATTATTTCATTGTATTTCAAAGACAGAAAGATGCATTAGTTTATAGATTGTTACTAAATCTTTGCACAGAGTGCCTAGATTCTTAGCAACTGAGGGTCTCTGTGTCTCATACACTTCCTCATAGACTTGTGAACAGTAGGGAGAATGAACGTATAAATAACTATTGAGCTTGAGTTTCCCCTTTGGCATCAATCCAGGTGCTGCAGGCGGTGAGGATGCTGTAGGGATATCTGAAGGAGAAGAGTCAGGGCAGGGACCCTCCTCCACTTCTCCTGGCTCTGAGACCCGCTTCCAGGAGCAGTGAGGTGGCCGGGCTGGGGAACTCAGGAAGACATGGGATAGGAGATACAACTGGAGAGGTAAGAGAGGGGTAGATCATGGCAAGATCCCAGTAAGAACCTGGGTTTGCATCTGAAAGGCGTCGGTTAAAGTAGAGGGGGGGCCATGGTTTGCTTTTACTCAGAAAATCTTTGCTCCTTTAAGAACAGACTAAGGAGGGGCAAAGGCAGATATACGGGGACAGTGGCCAGGGCAGAGAAAAGGAAACCTTGGCCTAGAGAGAGTGAGAAGGAGATTAGATTTTAGATACACTTTGAATGCCAAGTCAAGAGAATTTTTTGATAAGTTAAATATGGAGGGTAAAAAATAAAGATGACTCTAAGATGGCTCAAATACTTTTTTGAACTAAGCGATTGGAAAAATCGTGTTCCCATATACTGGAAAATATCTAAGGACACAGGGTTTATATGCCGCGTGGGAGGAGAAACTGTGCTACCTATTTAATCAGCTATTGAAAATGGCACAGGTACAGAAAGATATTCAAGACGAGTTCAGAAAGAGTTCTGCCATTTTATATCATATAGCCAGAAGTGGTTTCCCCAGGATCCAACTATGAAACAGATTAAGTCCTCTCTGCCTTTAAATCACCAGATCTGTCTACCTCTTCAGCTGTATTTCCTAGACAATGTTCAAGCATAACAGGGATTATGACAGTTTGTCAGAGATGCTGTAGTTTCTAACTTCTTGCTTTTCCTTTTGCTCTCCTTCTCTCCACGACCACTGGAATCTTGTCAAATCCTGGCGTGTGGGGAACATAATACCAAACACAAAAACCTTGCTGTGTAAGACATAAACTTGTAGATTAGAGTTCTCCCGTAATGGTCTTGAAAACAACAACAACAAAAAAAAACAAAAAAAAAAAAACAAGTCTTTTAAAATGCATAAAGCATTTTCTGTCTACAAAACTAACTATGCCTTGAGGCATTTCTATAATAAAACTCTGAGAGCAATCAGTCTAGAATGGGGATTGTGCATGAAGAACACATAATCAGTATAATCAAATTATTACCCTGTCAAGAAGGAAATGTGTCCTCACCCAACCCAGCATCCAGGAAAACCCAGCGGGCATTTAGTGACAGCTCAATTCAGCCTGGATGCAGAAGAAAGACGGTCCTGTGCTGCAGGGCACTGGGAGGGGAAGGGTCACAGAAGGGGAAGAAGCAGGGCTCTCAACTCTGTTTTGTCCAATAAGGAAAGAAAGAGAGCACATCAGGTGCGGAGACAAGATGAGCAAACCACAGATGTGTGGAGAACCTACCTGGTATGAAATAAGCAGGGCAGCATTTAAGGTGCCAAGAGAAAGGTGAAGAATGTCCTATTTTTGGTGCAGGATTTCTCTGTATGGCACTCAGATCCCAGTTTGCTGGGGACAGTCTCGTTCTATTACTGCAGTCCTAACATGGCGATGAACATCTTCTCTTTCCGTATTTAAAAGGTTTGGGCAGTAAGCTACAGTCATTTCACTTAGTAGGCAATCCAAGCCCATGAAAAATGCACTCTCAGCTAACACCATCCATCCCCTCAAAGAGAACATTTCTATGACATAATTTATTTATTTATTTATTTATTTATTTATGTTCAGAGAGAGGAGAAGGGAGAGAGAAAGAGCAATGTATGGTTGCCTCTCACATGGCCCTCACAGGACACCTGGCCCGCAACCCAGACATGTGCCCCAACTGGGAATCGAACCGGGACCCTCTGGTTCCCAGCCCGCGCTCAATCCACTGAGCTACGCCAGCCGGGCTCTACGACATAATTTAATACTTAATAATTTCAAGAGTTTTGAAATTGTTATCATTGAAAACATAATTCTTATTTTACTTCATGTCATCACTTGACAATTTTTTTTTAATAATATGTGGGACTAGTTAGGAGGAACTAAATATACTTACTGGTACCTTCATAATTTGATCATGACAGGAATATATATTATAAAGTTATTTTTAGGATTGAATAGAATTAAATATACAGATATAAGTAATAAGAAAATAAAAGAACACACAATGAAGTGAGAGAAATCTATTTAAATTTTTATTTACCCATGCATTTTTTAAAATTGTTTTTGGAAACAATTGGAAATATGTGGCATTTTCAATGCAGCTCAAAGTTTTGTATAAAGCAAAAGCTTGAAATACAAGCCATTCTATGATGGCTGACTTGCTGATTTATGAATAGCATATTGCCTTATCTGTGTGATTTAATAAGAAAGGATGATAGAATGTTAGACACTAAATGCTATATAAATGCAAATGACGGAGCCAACACATATTTACTGATGGCGAATAGTCAGTTATTTAAATATATATTTTGGTGCTGTACCACATGATGTAATTCTTTTACCAATATAGGTAAAATACTAAATTTTAAGTGAAATGTAATATTAGTATGTATTACAGGTACAAAAATTAATACCACATGATTATCCACAGATTTTCTTCCACCCCATCCCCAAATTCACTGCCAACTCTTATCTCTGTGGACACCCAGCTCTTTGGCTTCGTTTACACTAGACAGTGACTTCACCTAGACAGTGACCCCAGCGATCAGAACTAGAGAAGCCAGCAAGATTAATATTTAAAAAAGCAGAGAATCGCTTATAAAAGTGTTATCCAGACCCTTGGATAAATGCATACCAGATCACACAAATACACTTTAAACTGATTTCAATGGACTTTTTCCAGGGTTATATCACTTACTTCTAGTTCACTGACTTCACAGGTTGGGGCGGGGTGTGATGTCAGGCAGAAATACATGACTTCATGAAAACCATGCATGTCAATATGAATAAAGACTACCTGAATCACGACATAATTACAAACAGCCTTCCACATAAATGTATGCCTATTTCCATAAATTAACCCTATCTTTATGACCTGCCTTCCCCCATACCCAATGCTGGAGGCCACAGAGTTTATAAAAGGGGATAAAAGACCATCCCATCCCTCATTCAAAGAATGAAAAGCATAGCTGATGTATGCACAGGAGACAGACGAATGTGGGTGGGGAAAGAGAAGAAATGGGAGGAGAAAGGATAGGGTAGAGAGAGAAATAGATTAAATTCGATTTTAAGTTTAATGTTTTCTATTGGACTTAAGTAAAGTGGCCAGAAAACGTATGAGATATGAACAAAGTGACTGCTAGTGACAGAGCAGTTGTGAAGGCAGTTTATACAGAAAATCAAAATACCTATTGGTCATTTTACTATACTGCACCACATGCACATTGGTATGCATTCTTAAGTTCTTTTCGAAAATAAGTAGGACATCAATTAAATAACTAAGCACATACATTAAAACTTAATAGAGTCGCCCTGTTTTAAAGGAGTAAACACATTAATCATCCTGCCAGTTTTTTAAACAAAATGAGTTGTTGGGTAACAATACGTGTATTTTTCTTTCTCTTCCATTAATTCTTCACCCAGTACAGTTACAGTGGGCAGTGTCTCAGGCAACTTAGCATTGACGTCATTCCCCACCCTCTGGAGAGTCAACAGCTGATTAGGAGAGTCTTACCATTTTATCTATAGGGATGATCGAACCTAATGAATGTCATAGGTATCTTTTGATTACAAAACAATACACAATTAATTGTTTGTTTTCTCTACCCCCAAAATAAAAATTTTCCTTTGTAATACATACGTTTGCTCTAATCATAATGAGAATGACTCTATCCAGAATTTCCCCAGTAAAATTTCCAGGATCACTTTATGACTCATTTGTAAAGAAGGCTATGAGGATTAAATGAAGTCAACTGTTTCAGGAACTACAGCGTAGTCCACATACAACTTCAGGAGTTTCACTCAATCTGTTATTAGACCACGTTATATATAATCTGGACTAAGGAGCTCGGAATTGTTAACAGTCATTTCCATTTCAATTTACATGTCTAGACAATGTTACTCCATCTCCCTACCTTCTAAGGGGCAACTCTCTGGCTACTAGTCATACTAGTTGATGTGGCTCTTGTAAGAATTGCTAGAACGAGTATGTATGAATATTTCAATTTTAGGGGTATAACAATTTTAATATTCTTCACTAAGAATGTTTCATGTGAGGAAGTCATTCTTCTGATTTCAAGCAGCACACAAAATATTTTAATATTAAACTCAGGTATTCTGAATAAAAGTTTATAGGTTCAAACATGCAATTTGTAAACCAAATGAACATATTAATACTGAAACACAAAATGTGTCTTATCTGTTCAACTATGTGAAATCATAAATACTTAGAAGGGATGAATTGATTCAAATAAAGTTTTTTTTCTGATAACTTAAATAAAGTTTTTTTTTTCTAATAACTTAAACACACCGTGCCCTAAATCTGAGTTGCTTTCATGACTCTGTCAGGAATGTCACCATCATTTTTGTCCCTTAGAGATTATGAAGTTCTTGTCAAAAACAAAGCACAGCAAACAAACAAAAAATAAAAAGCAGGGAGCCCGGGTGGTGTGGCTCAGTTGGTTGGGCATTGTCCCACAGCGCCAAGGGTTTGTGTTAGTACTTTAGGGTGTGGGTTTGGACCCTGACCAGGGCACATGCGAAAGGCAACTAGTCAATGTTTCTCTCTCACATTGATGTTTCTCTCCCTCTCGTTCTCCCTCCCTTCCCCTATCACTAAAGTCAATAAGCATATCCTCACTAAAGATTGAAAAGAAAGAAAGAAACATAAGACGTTCACTATCCAAGTAGCTCTTATTAGTTATAGATAGGGATGGATACACTTTGTCATTCCAAACTTGGTCTATTTTGTGCTATCTCAATACAGCTTAAGGAGAAAAGATAGTTTTTCTAGATATTCCAGAAAAAGAGATGAATTTTCATGGCTCCATATTTGTATGAGTATCTTCGATATTTCCTTTTGATTATATAAGATTTTTATTCAGGATAAATATTGATTTTAGTATGATATTCTGTTAGCTTAGCTAGGGAGTCTACCAGTGTTAATAAGATTCCAAGACTTCTTCCCAATGCTTACATTAAATAGCACTTCTTCAATGAGAGACATACTTTCCCTGGACATGTTCATGTCTTCACTGTGCTAGGAATCTAGCCACTACTAAAACTAATTAATCACTTCTACTTCAAAAGTAATGATTCAAAGTGCTTAAAGGTTCAGGAATGGCTAGTAAAATAAGCAAGCAATGTGGATGTGTTCAACCATTGTTGCTCTGCACAAATGTGGAACTTTTATTAGCCCCAAAATGTGCATCTGTGAGCCAGATTTACCCCTGTGTACCACCAGTTTATAATCAACATTATACATTCTAGTCAGCTTCCAGTTGTGTGTTTCTAGCAAACAACACTAAGTTTCCTATTTAGAGTTTATTACTACTATTGTTATAATCATCATCATCAATCATTACATCATATGAAGGACACTAAACATTTGCTCCAAATTATTTCTTCTTTTTTTAGTAATCTCATGACAGGAATACTAATATTTCATCCACAGACTTGGCAAGGTGAAATAGCATGCCCCAGCTCTGCAATCTGCAAGTGGCAGAACGGGCATTCTCTCCCAGGATGATGTAGCTCCAACATTCAAAACCCAAGCTCCTAGTCTGATTTAAAAAACTCACCCTTGGTGAGAAGAGTGTCATCTTTGTAGTCATAGAGCCGTCAGTAAATATTAAAATAACCAATCAAGAGCTGGCCCTGTGCCTATTTTTGTTTAATAATTCTGTAGTTCAATTTGTATAATACTCTAAGGTCTATGTTTATCTGTTCATAAAGTTATCACATCATTATTTTTAATGCCTGTAAACATCTATTGATGATTTCCTTAGTTCTTCACCATAAAGACAAAGAACACAAGGAAATAAAATAGAGCATAATGTTTGAATGTAGACTCCAGGAAAGATAAACCTGAGTTCTGAACTCCCTACTAGAACACATTATGCTCCTAAAAATGTACTTGTTTTGTAATCTCCTCACCTTTACCTTTACTAAAGAAATTACTTAATTGGGTTTAGTAAAATAAAATGGTATGTTAGAGAAATCTTGCCTTCCAGTGTAAATGGTAGAGCCAAGTCCTTTTGGCTAATGAAAACTGTTTCATACGTATTTTCTTAGAATTTATATTTTAGTAATGTATTGCTTATTTAACTTTCATCATTAACCATAATATATTGAAATGTCATATTCAAATATAAGTAAAAGAATATGATACAGTTGGTTAAAAGCCTGCCACAAAGATTCTATTGATAAGTGAAGTAGGTCATCACTTGTGTTAAAGCATCGTGTGCCAGTCATACCTAGGACAGCGATTTTCATCTGGTGTGCCATGAGAATTTTTAAAACATGCAATACCTGACTGTTTAGTCCGGGGCACCGACCTCTGACTTCTTTTCCCTTAGATTCTTAAATGAAAAATGACAACAGCTGGCACAACGATACTTGTCTGGTGTGAATGAACTAAAATTATACCTTTTTTGTCAGATCAGCAAAAGATATATTTTTGGTGTGCATGTAGCAATTAGGATTGTAGTGACTGTAACTAGAACAGCAGCTACAAAGCATTCATTGTGATTATTGAAGCACTGTAGCATACATTTGGTAAATGTTAGTAGAAATACCAAAGTATTAAACTTTTATTAGGAAATGGAATATGTGTGCATCAGAGACAGATCACATATATTTACATAATATATTTGACTTGCTCAGTTTATTTCTTTCAAAAGCATAGTAGAATCTTCTTGTTTGGGTCTAACATCTTTGAATTATTCTAAGACAGTCCCTTTGTGTTTCTTTGGACTTCATGCCTATTTACATATTAATTACTTAAACAAAATCTTACATCTTTTGAAAATGACAAGCCATTTTCTTAGAACCCCATTATGGCCTATCAGGTGATTTAAAGAAAATAATTTACACAAAGTCAAATATTAACACATTGCTGTTTGGGAGCATTGAATACATCAAATATTGCATTCATACATTTGATAGGGCAGAGATATTTTTCCAAAGAGTAGCATGAGTAAAGTTGCTATTTTGAAAAAAGGATCAAACAAATTTCCCCGTTCTGATTAATCTTAATGTATATCTCTCTCTTTTCTATTCTAATGTCTAATGCCCCATGAAACAGATACTTAACCTCCATTTGGTGGAAATAAGAGATGATATAATTCAGAAATTACAGGGAAAAAAGTTCATGCTATCACAAGCAGAACCTTAGCAATATTAGGCACTTAAATATGTTAAATTAAATTCTATTTAAATTAGACTTCCGAATAACAAATACCAAGCACACATACTAAGATGAATGCAAATCAAGTAATTTTAAACAAGAAGAAACATTTTTAGAAACCCTAAAATGAAGAGTAATTACACTCATTTAGGTAACCATCAAATCTATAGGATTTAGCTTTCAAGTGAATTAAGCATTGAAGGATAGATGTGTTTGACAGTTTGCTGAAGAGCTCCTTGAATTGCAATCTATTTGGATGACATATGTGTGCACAAGACCAACTACTTTGAAAACGAAGTGCTGTGAAAAATGTCAAGAGATCAATTTGGGATAATCATTGCTCTGGACTTAAGCACTGTGGAATAAAGTACAGTAAATTATTGAAGTGCCTCATTTCGAAGGGCACATTAAATAGCATTTAATTATATCTGTTCAAATCATGAAGACATTTTTAATGCAACATCCCAAATGTCTAAAATCAGAATGAAAAAACTGTTTTCAACATTCGTATGCTCACCAAGAAACACGAAGAATGTCCAAACTTTCCAAATAAATACCCGATTAACTCTCAAAGGGAATATTCCCTATTTAGTGACTTATCTATCACTAATCTTACCTCTAAGTCTGTATTGACTATGTGTGCTCCTCCTGTTGCTGACATCTCAAACAATTTCCATTTACTCTGACTTAGCATGAGGCCTATAGCCCTGCAGGGAGCCCTTTTTGAGTTCACACAGTTAATTACTTCCTTCGCACTGGGGAAGTGTGACTCTGGCAAAAGGAGAGGGGAAAGAGGTTATAAAATGGTGTCATAAACTAGACTGAAGTATTAGAGGAGAGATGTGCATAAAGGAGATGCTGTAAGAATATCGTTACTAAACAAACACCTACAATTTGAAAAAAGGATAATGGGAAGATAACAGGTCCTTTTAATATCCTATTTTAATAGACTGCTCAAAGATTATCTAAATGTCTAGAAGAATATTTCTTTGTCTTCTGTGCTATCTTCTTTTGGTTATAACACTCAATATCCTATGAGGTTACTTGATTATTTGTAGTTTTTGTCAGGTTAAATGCAAATGCTTCTCTCTGTCAGAAAAGATAACACCAAAGCTTATGGTTTTATTGTCCATCAATCAATCTTATTTCTATTTAAGTATTACCATAGGTAGTTAAGTAGATATTAATTTAGAGAAGCAAAAGGAATTAGACATTGAGCTTAATAAACTGAGAACATAAGTCTGTTTGCTTCACCAGGAAGCTATAGTTTTTTACACTCCAGGGACCACAGCATTGTGCTTTGGGGATTAACACCCATCTCCTCCCCCTGTCTAGTACCAGCTTGCCTGGTAGGTACAGAGGGAGGCAGGCACGTGCGCAATAGAAGTCAAAATGGCATAGGAGTCAAAAAGGCATAGAAGTCAAAAAGGCCTTTCAGTGTAACTGCAGGATGGGCCTATGAAAAGCCCGCTAAAGCTTGGGAAGTTGGTTCCTTTGGAAGAAGCACCTGGTCCAACCCAAACCCAAGCAAATATAATCCCAGGGAACAAAGAAGCTCTCTCCCTGCTCTCCCCACTCTGTCTCTATGGAATGCACTTGCCCCGTTGGTTCACATGCTCTCTTGCCTGGGAGCACATGACTATGTGGATCTAGCAACTACCAGGGCCCACAGAAAACATCATGGTTTGCTTTGATATGAAGCGGACACTGCCTTCTGTTTTGGCCTTGTTCCAGTCACAGTTGGATTTTTTCCATGGCAGTATGGAGTGAGATGGGAAACTGGAAACCAGGGGCGGATTTCCACCCAATAAATCGCCTTGCCACACCACAACCAACCATGCGTGGATCTGTGTAATGCTCTCCTCAAAAACCTGTGGAAGAGCCTGATATCCACTGACAACATTACTAACCTTACTCTAGTTTAACAGTCAATTTTTAAATACTGATAAATATGCAGATCTGGAAGATCTCCCTAAATTATTTTATTATTCTGTTGTAGCCCTCACTAATGAGTTGACTCAAATTTTGTACATGCTCATACATTATATGATAATCATGGGAGATGTACCTCACAAGTAATAAAGATGACTAAATTTTTGATATTTTTGAACTAAACCTCATGGTGTACTTTTACTATTTTGTAATACATTTTGAATATCTGAATTTAGAGGATATTATATCTTAATAGTGATAGAGTAGGTCAGCGATTTTCAGCTGGCATGCTACGGCACACTGGTGTGCTACAAGAATTTTTAAAACATGCAATCTTGACAGTTTGTCAGGGACACTGACCTTTTTTCCCTTAGATTGTCAAATAAAAAAAAAAAAACATTACAACAGCTAATACAACAATAACCATCCAATGTGAATGGATAAAAATTATACCTATTTTTTGAGGTATCAGCAAAAAATATATTGTTTGGCATGCTGCAGAATTTTGGTAATTAGCTTATGTGTGCCATGAGCTTAAAAAGATTAACAATAACTGGAGTATGCAAGTGGACAGGCACAAGTAGAGTAGCGATGATAGGCCAGGTATGGAATGTCAGCTGGGCAGAATGTCCTGGCTATCTAGCAAAGGAAAAAAAAAAAAAAAAAAAACAAAACCAAAAACCTGGGAATACAAGCACTGTAGGTTAGAACCTCACCCGAGGGCAGTTTTCCTCCTCTGGCTTATTGCTAATCATGTGGTTTAGATGCCCTAAGAGGAGGAACAAGGAGCCAGAGAACAGCCTCATATGACTCCCATTCAAGGAGAGGAGACAGCAGGACAAGCGGTAATAGACCAGCTCATAGAAAGCAGTGGTCAGCCCCCGTAGCGAGAAGGAGGCCTTGCCCACACTCCCAGGAGCCCTTTGAGCCAACCACTTGACTCTTTCTTTCAAGTGCACTCTCACTGTGTTGGCTGAATAAACTTTCTCTTGTGTTAGAGTTCCCAGTTCTGAATTATTCCTTAGCTGATCTCAAGGACCGAGATCTAACTCTGCACTCACTTCAACACTGTGAATATTAACATTCTTATTATCCATGTTTGATCTACTCCCATTAGTGCTTATGTTCAAAGGCATATGTGGCCTCACCCTACATAAATCTTACAGCATTATTTTACTCACCTTGGATGAGGTAATTGCACACTCAAAATGAATGCTCACAATTTACATTTTGTTGCTATTTTTTGAATCTACGTTTCATTACTTCAGCTTCAAATATTCTAAGCATAGAAATATTCCATTATTTTCCACTCTTCACTGTATTTTTAAAAAAGAGACAACAGATCCAAAATGAAGTCACTTGTTCCAAGCTTCACATTAGCAATCCAAGATTTAGTACTTAACCTATGTCAGTTTTAGTTTCCCAGGAATGTAACCTTTAACCAGTCAACATGGAATTACCTGGCCAACATTAAGGAAATAATCACTCAATAGGACTCTTCCAATACCTTTAGGAGTGCAACCTTGCCTAAAATAGTGTATTTGAAGGGATCAAAATTCTGCCACCTTACAGCTGTTTTTGGGGATATTGATTTTAAGCTTTTTATTAAGAAACAAAGGCTCTCCCTGGCTGGGGTAGCTCAGTAGATTAAGCGCCAGCCTGTGAGCCAAAGGGTTGCTGGTTTGATTCCCAGTCAGGGCACATGCCTGGGTTGCAGGCCAGGTCCCCAGTGGCAGGTGCATGAGAGGCAACTACACATGGATGTTTCTCTCCCTCTCTTCCTCCTTCCCTTACCCTCTTTCTAAAAATAAAATAAATAAAAAATCTAAAAAAAAAAAAAAAGAAACAAAAGACTGAGAACCTTTGACCCTCACTTTTTTCCAGCACAAGACATTCAGACAGAGAACTCTCCTTCAGAAAGGATATCTTAGAATGCTACGGAGTCTAATTCGAATTAAGTCTGGTAAGGAAGAGGGCTCAGGCAGATGCTTGTTAGCTAGAAACCTCCAGTGCCCCGTTGTTTCTGAACTTCCTAGCAAGTATTTGCCTGCCATGGGTGCCCTACTCGTCCGTAACTATCTGTGTACTACCTATTCTACTACCAAATAATAATATCCATTTCCCCCTCACCCCACGTCCTCAGCTTTTTCCTGTGTCCAAAAATGCCTCAATACCCAATGTTGCCTCACCGTTTTTGGAATTTCCGTAGACTTATCATGTGTATGTGAATTCCTTGTGTGGATGTGTTAAACTTTTATTTTTTTCTTGTTAGTCTGTCTCTGTTACTTTAGTTATTAGTCCAGCCAGAAGAACATAGAAAATGGGAGGAGATGTATTAATATTTTTAACCCCACACTTTCCTTGTTAATAATTTTCTTCCCCCCTTTTTGCCTTTAAATACTTTTTTCTTTTCCATAGCTCAGCAGAGATCAAGGCCAAGGCTTGGTGGACCAACTTAAGCTGATGGTTCCATCTGAAATCAAAGGCCTAAATCCCATGGTTTAATTTGCAATTTCCCAATTGTTTCTAAACCTTTCCCCGAGTTCCAGTTCACAATCTCAATTTGCTGGAGGCTGCTGGTTTAGTCCATGCTGGGAACCACAGTTGGCATGAATGGCATTCTCTCCCCCAGTTTGTAGTAGCATATTGTGGTTACCGCTGGCATGTTAAAATGCAAATGTTTCCTTGTCTTCTTTTTAGTAGATAAAGGCTACTGCTAATGAGGATCTTGGAGACAAAAAGCCACAAACGTTGGTGTGCACAAAGTGAATATTTAAAAGCTTTTTAGAGCATTTGTCAGCTCAAGAAAACTCCAAGGATAGAATGAGTTCGTCAATGAATAGTTAGATAGACATTAGATCACTTGCCAACCTCGTGGAAATTTCTGTGCAGTGAGAGACACTGGAAAACACAGCACAATCCCCAAACTAGTGGAACATACCTATTAGGTATTAGTTGGCCTCTGAGAAACCCACAACCTTAGCTAAAGGACTGTTAAATTCTAAAAAGTTGTATGCCACCTTCAGGCACACCTGCCTAATATATGTCTAAAAACTATGGTCTTGGAAACTATAAATATCTAACATATGGCCAAATCTTACTAAACCAACTTAGAATTACAGTGTCTATTATGGAGAACACTCCAATTAGACGAGATCATTTAAGAAGTGCTTTTGAAAGTAAAGGTTCCGTAATTAAACAAACAGAATGGGATGCCCATTTTAATTGGTATGCAGAAGCTTCCTGAAGGCTTCAAAGATTCCAAAAAAGCTTCATTAAAAGATTCATTACAGAAGGCTAATGAAAAATTGAAGACACTAGAGGTACTTAAAACAAAAGGCAATAAGACTGACATGAGTCCTACTGCTTCTCTCTCTCTTCTACACCAGGACTTGTGCTTCACTAATTTTTTGTCTGAACCACATTTTCACTCTGAGGAGACTACTAAACAGTTACCTTTCAGAACAAAACCACTCAAAGTTAATCATTCCCTGCACCAGCCCCTTTAACATGCTGATTTTTCCATTCCAGAAACCTGACAGGTGTGGATGACGATTTGTCCAGGACTTCAGAGCTATTAACGAGATAGTTATTCCCCATTTCCCAGGTGTCTCAAAGCTGAACACCTTTGGAGGAGAGACTGTGTCATGAGTGATAGCGGTCTGTCCTGTCAGCTGGACCCAGGCTAGACCAGAGGATGTTTTCTGCACTCCCCCACCCCGCATAGAGACTCTCTGATTGTACCTCATGTTCAATCTGACATAAATCAGCACTCTTCCCTTGCTTTGTGCTGGTTTCTGGAATAGGCTGTTGTCCTGACCTTGTCAAGAACGTAGTTTCCTGTACCTGGTAGCCTTCACATACTAGTACCTGTGACTATTCTCTTCTTTTACATATACAGTTCTTTGGCACCTGCCGAGTGGAGAGGGGATCTATTTCATCTAGCAGCTGCTCAAGACATGGCCTGCATGTAAGTTTTCCTTAATGAACTCTATTAATTACCAGACTTGACTAGTCAGCCTCTTTCTTTGGTCTTTTCTTGCCCTTCATTGACAGACATAGATGTTCAGTCTCAGGGCTTTTCCCTAAGCTTGGATGTACTAACACCACCCTTTGTCACCAGTTATACCTGACTCAAAATGGTTTATGGTCATTGACCCTTGTTAAACCTATTTCAGCCTTCCTGTAAACCTCAAAAGCTAAAATCTATTTGCCTGTAGTTGGAATAATCAACTAATCAACTCTACACATATACACACACCAGAACAGTTATGTCCCAAGGGTCACCGAGTCCCTTTCTTATTTCCTTCAAGTGACCCATCAAAATTTAGTTATGTTTCAGTTCCCCAGGAAATCAACTCTTTGCAATACTTAGAGGATCTCTTGCTCCAAAGAGGCATCCATACAGAATTTCACGTAGTTGTTACAATTAGATTAAAAATCCATAAAGGATTCCATGTATTTATTATAACAAATAGATAAAAACAGACATAAAGTCTCTAAAGAACAATTATAGTGATCTTTAAACATTGTTCATTACATAGGTCTAAGCTAAGCACTGAAAGAATCCAGCTATCTCCAAAAAGATTTAATCTAATCCAAAAATTACCTAGGACTACAACTAAATGGTAGTTTTGTGGATTACTAGGCCTAGCTGGCTATCACAGACTATGGTTTTCTGATTTCTCTCAATTAATTTCCCCACTATATGAATTTACTAAAATTTCAGCTGCTAAGAACTGCCCTTAGGAAGATAAACGTGAGCAGGCCTTTATAAAACTAAAACAAGCACTGTAAGAGTGATCTGGCCAAGAAACTATGGTACATTTACACAATGGAATTCTATGCAGCAGAGAGGAAGAAAGAGCTTATACCCTTTGCAACAGCATGGATGGAACTGGAGAGCATTATGCTAAGTGAAGTAAGCCAGGCGGTGAGGGACAAATATCATATGATCCCACCTTTAACTGGATCATAAACAACAAAAGCAGAATGCAAGCTAAACATAACCAGAGACATTGAAATTAAGAACAATATAACAATACCCAGGGAGGAGGGGACAATGGGGAGAAGGGTTTTCAGGAACCACTATAGAGGACACAGGGACAGAACCAAGGGGGAAGAGGGAGGCAGGGAAGGGAGGTGGGATTGGAGGGGGTGGGGGGAGGGGAGAGGAGAGGATGCAGACAACTGTAATTGAACAACAGTAAAGTAATTATAAAAAAAGGAAAAAAAAAAAGAAATGAAATAAAGGAGAAAAGTTTAAAAAGGAAAAAAAAAAAGAGTGATCTGGCCTACCACTACCTAACTATACAATACCATTCACCTCATTTGTACATGAAAGAGAAACCAAGTTCTGAAAATGCACCTGCAAGAACACAGCAGTAAACATAGGTCTATTGCCTATTATAGAGCACAACTTGATTCAGTTGTCCATGCCTATCCCAACTGCCTCAAGGCTATAGCTGCAGCTGCAAACTTAGTAAAAGCCTCAGTGGATTTAATCTTAGACAATAACATTTCTTTACAAACTCCACGCTGTCCAGTCTTCTTAATACTGAACAGATTCAACATTTCTCTGCAAGCAGACATAACCTCCTATGAGATTCTTCAAGTCCCACCACCTAATCTGCATCTTAAGGTTTTCACAGCATTCTTAATCCTGGGGTTATTAC
Source organism: Micronycteris hirsuta (assembly GCA_004026765.1). Taxonomy (NCBI): domain Eukaryota; kingdom Metazoa; phylum Chordata; class Mammalia; order Chiroptera; family Phyllostomidae; genus Micronycteris; species Micronycteris hirsuta. The sequence goes on along the minus strand of PVJI01002813.1, from coordinate 72,648 downwards.
CCTAGCCAGAAGAAGGGGTAAGTAATATCGACTTTGGAGGTAACAACATCCCATTTCACAACAGTGTGTCCTAATTTGTGACACACCTCTGACTATTCCTGATCTAACTTTGTGTGTTGATGAATCATAAAAATGTGATAGGAAAATTTTAAACTGGTTATATGCCATTGACACTAAATATACACTGCTTGAGAGAGGAAGTCGTCCACAAGCTAAATCAGCCCCGGAAGCAGAGCTCTATGCCTTTCCCAGAACATGCTAGTTATCAAATGGGAGGACTGTTAACATTTATACTGATAACTGATTATTTCTTTGAGATCATCCATGATTTTGAGATATTATGGAAACAAAGGTGTCTTATTTCCACTGGGACCCCAATCAAAAATGGACAAGTAAATGACCTTCTTCCTGCCATTCCCTCGACTTCTGAAATTTCTGTCATCAAAATTGAGCACCACTCTAAAAAGACTGTACCTGAGCATCAGGGAGATACTAGCTGAATTTCATGGAAAAGCAATAACTACAGAATCTGTACAGGCTGTGGCACACATGGATGAAGTCCATTCTGCTTCTACAAAAACGTGACCCTCTTGTTACCAGTATTTTGCCCTCCTGAAGTCCTCATAATATATCAACAGCTTACTGCTGAATCAGATACAGGAAACAATGGGTGTAAATTAAACAAAGAGTAAGGGCCGTAGGACACCTAAGACAAGCACTTGGTTCTCCAAGCTCCCTTGCAAACTCTAATTTTCAGGTTTTGCATTTCTTTAGCCATCATGGTACATTTGTGATTGTGAACAAACATTGGTGGGGAGATGTCTATAAAATCATGAAAACTGTTTATCAATTTCTGTCCTGCTAGGTCCATAATCCTGAAAAAAACAAACAAACAAACTAGTTTTATGCCCAGATTTCTCGAACCTCCTCCCTCTGGACCCATTTGTGGCTACATCGGGGCTTCAGCCAACTGCCATTTCGTATAGGTTATCAATATGCGCTTGTTGAATGTATGTTTTCTGGATGAGTTGAAGCTTTCCCTGTCACAAAGCAGATGTTCACTTGGGGTATACCTTCTACAGTCTCCAGTGACCAAGACCCCCACTTATTTTTTGGGGGGGAATAAGCCTTAAGGAAAGTCTTGCAATTGTCTTGGAATTATCACAGCCACTATCACTCTCAATCATCAAGCAAAGTTGAGAAAACTCATGGGGTTTTCACACTTAAAATCTTTACCTTTGCTGAAACTATTGGACTCCCCTGGCCAAAGGTCTTGCCTCTGGCCTTACTGATTATTTGCAGTGTCCCCTTTGGGAAACATAAACTCGCTCCACATGAGACAATCACTAGTAGACCAATGTATAATGTTACACAAATTTCTGCTTATCCCTTGTTGACTCATGCTAGTGTGACTAGCTGCTCTAAGTCTTTAATGTCTTATGTTAAAGCCTATCACTCAGAAGTTAAAGATGTTTCCTAGATTTCAATCAAAGGTCATCTTGGTGACAGTCTAGAATCTGGTGGCTGGGTATCCTGGAAACGTCATCAGGGGAAAACAAATCTTGAGCCCTATTGGAAAGGGCCTTACCAAGCTCTCTCAAGCACTGACATTGCTGCAAAACTAGAAGGCACTAAGTATTGGGGACACACATCACAGCTGAAGAAAGCCCCACCTGACATCCAGTCTGGGATAATGTTGGACACCTCCAAATTATTGTAAATGGAGAGGAAGAGAAGGAGCTGGTATCAAGGTAGACTGCTCTTACCCAGACACCAGATCAAGACTTTACATTTTAACTAAACATGAAACCCTTTCTTTCCTTCTTTCTTTTACTCTGGCATTGGCCTGGAGAGATAACACCCTCATCATTATGTCTCAGGACATTGCTAAGGGAAGCAACACTTTAGACTGTGGATTTCCCACCAATGATTCTGGTCCATTCATGATGCTAGACACATCCTAGTCTTCTGGGAACAACGTTTTTCTTCCAATGTTACTGCAAACTATGAATAACTTCCTTAGAAGTCCTTTACAGAGTTCCATTTTTACGACCAGAACAGCCTGTGCCTCATTCTTACCTCTCTCTGATTATAACATATGTAGTTAATTACACACAAATACCTATGTAAATCTTGAACACCACTGCATCTCCACATTCTCATGATTATCTGGATCAGATCTGTCCACACTCACTGAGAGATCTCACCAGCAGCACACATCTTTGCAAGATATTGAGAATGACTTTGTTACAGGCTAGCAATTGTTCTTGCTCTAGGCGCTAAAAACCTGACCAATGACTGACCCCTAGCTTGACTGGTAAAAACTGCAATCCTTGAGAACAAATTCATTAACAGTAGTTTCCAGCAGGAGCATTTCATGCCTCACAGCATTTTCCTTTGTTAAGATTTAATACTTAGCCTGTTACAATGTCAGTTTCCCAGGAATGTAACCTTTAACCATCAACCCGGAATTACCTGGTTAACACTAACGATATAATCCACCTGATAGGCCCCTTCTCCTCCTTAGGAGGGTGACATTGCCTGACATGATGCATCCTTTTCCAATAATTTCTTCATTTTACTCCCTTTCTGCTTTAAAAACTTTTATTTTTCTACAGCTTGAAAGAGCAACTTTCTATTTGCTAGATGGGATGCTGCCTGATTCATGAACCGTTGGATAGGGCAAACTGATCTTTAAAATTATTCAATTTAATTTTTGGTATTTAATGGTATATAACATTAAGATAGATGTGCATTTAGTAATAAATACATGTTTATTACAAAATATATGCCTAAATATAAACCACCTTTTCTTGTGGATGTATTATTGCAAAAGTCATGTTACAAAGTATAATTTTATTATATAATAAAATAAAATAAATTGCACTATGGTACATTTACACAATGGAATTCTATGCAACAGAAAGGAAGAAAGACCTTATACCCTTTGAAACAGCATGGATGGAACTGGAGAGCATTATGCTAAGTGAAGTAAGCCAGGCGGTGAGGGACAAATACCATATGACCTCAGCTTTAACTGGAACATAATCAACAAAAGCAGAAAGCAAGAAAAACATAATCAGAGACATTAAAATTAAGAACGGTCTAACAATAGCCAGGGGGGAGGGGACCATGGGGAGAAGGGTTTTCAGGAACCACTATAGAGGACACATGGACAGAACCAAGGGGGAGGAGGGAGGCAGGGGAGGGAGGTGGGGTTGGAGGGGATGGGGGGAAGGGAGGGGATAGGATTCAAACAAATGTAATTGAACAACAATAAAGTAATTATTTTAAAAAATAAACTAACAAACAAAATAGAGACAGACTCATAGAGACAGAGAACAGATTGACAGCTGGGTGGAAAAGGTAAAGGAATTAAACAAACAAAAAAAACTCATAGACACAGACAACCGTACAGGGATTACCAGCGGGAGAGGCAGATGGGAGAAGGCGGATGAAGGTAAAAGAGAGATCAATGGGGATGGAAGGGGACTTGACTTGGGGTGGTGAACACAAAATACAATATACAGGTGATGTATTACAGAATTGTACACCTGAAACCTCTATAAATTTACTAACCCATGTCCCCCCAATAAAGTCAATTAAAAGAAATAAAAAATAAAATAAAATAAATTGCACAAGACAAAGAAATTCATATACATTTTTAAAAATTATAAATATTTTGAGTATTTTGTGAATTAGAACAATAGGTTGGGTTACTATTGATGGTGGAAGTAGAAATTAAAAATACAAAATGCAAAGATTCATATTGCTGTTTCACATTAGTTTCAAAATAGTTTGTATCTAAAATCTCTGAGGTATTATCTGATATCAAACTGTATTACAAGGCCACTATAACCAAAACAGCTTACTACTAGCATAAAAATAAACAGATAGACCAATGGAACAGAATAAAGAGCCCAGAAATAAACCCGAGTCTCTACGGGCAATTAATCTTCGACAAAGTGGGCAGAAGCATGAAATGGAATAAAAGTAGCCTCTTCAACAAA
>PVJI01002813.1:0-68538 GCA_004026765.1 Micronycteris hirsuta | reverse complement strand
ATAAAATTATAAAGGAAAATATAAAATCGCTGAGGTATTAATATTGTGACAGCATCTCTTAAATATATACTCATTGTGATATGAGTGAAGATATCAAAACTTGGGAAGAAGTAACTAAAATTTTTTCATTAATATGTGATCTCTGTCATCTTAGAAATAATGCTCTAGGACAATACCAGAACAGAAGATACATATGCATATACGCACATATAGATTTTACCATACACCAGCCTTCCTAATAAAGGAAAGAAGATATGAAATTGAACTGTATTTTATCAATTATAAAGATATCATTGAGTGCATTTTATCTTTATAAAACTATAATCATATTTATATGCCCAGAGTATGTTTGAATTAATTGGAATAGCATGCTATTCAATGCACTTAATCCTATAAGAAGAGAATACATGCTTTGGCTTTTCAAGGTAGTTTAACCCGTAAAATGATAATCAGTCACCATATCCCGCTTACTACATGTTTCACATGGCCCAAAATGCAGATTCTAGAGCCCTGACCTAGACGTACAGAGTCATAATCTTTGGGCTTTGTCCGAAAACCATAATTTAAACAAGATCTTCAGCGGATTCCTATGAATGTTTGGAGGCTGAAGTTTGAAGTTGTTGGTGTTGAGGAATAGGATAAACAAGTACTTGACACTTTGAATGAGATCAAGTTGTGGAAGACTACTACACCTTTAGAATGAAATGTTCATGAAACTTAAAAAAATTAATAAGCAGCCCTGGCTGGTGTGGCTCCGTGGGCTGAGTGTCAGCCTGCAAACCAAAGGGTTCCTGATTTGACTCCCAATCAGGGCACATGCCTGGGTTGGGGGCCAGGTCCCCATTGGGGATGTGTGAGAGGCAACCACACATCAAAATTTCTCTTCCTCTCTTTCTCTCTCCCTTCTGCTTTCTCTAAAAATAAATAAATAAAATATAAACAAATAAAAAATTAATAAGCAGTTATATTCTAAAACCAAGTAATAGACTTTTGTATGTCACAAAAAAAGACTACCAATCATTTACTACAGATGTATGTGATTTATATAAATCTTGCAGTTACATTATTTCTAATGACTTAGAAAGTCATAATTGTTTTGCCCAGCATTATATTTTCAAAGTTATTTGTTTCTTCTTTCAGAATTGTAAAACTTTATTTTAATACCTATATCAAGAGGCATAGTTTGCATTTTCTAGGTTACTTTTTTTTTAAATTACTGTTTGGGATCTTTAATTTTGTTTGCTTCACAATTTTACGTATAGCTTCTTAAAAGTAACTACCTTACATATATTCAATGTCATATTTTATACATAAGTAGTGTATTTTGAACATTAACTAGGATATGAAAATATCAAAGTGGAATCTGAAAAATAAAGTGTTTTAATGTTTGTTTTTAAGGCCAAATGCAGATTGTCATTTTGTTTTTCAATGCAAAAATAAACCTCAACTTGTAAATATACAAGAGTAGATTTGAGGGTTTACTGTAGAAATTTATTTACTCTTTAAAATGTTAAAATAATTCTATTGCTTACTGTTATGCTATGTCATTATAATATGTAATATTAAGCTATTATTTATTTCATCTGTATAAATTTCATTTGACTTTCTGAGACATGACTTAAAGAGTACAATTTATTTCATTTGTGTTATGGTTCATAAATTGTTTATGGTTTTCAACATGAGATTATTTTTATGTGCAGTAAAGCATGAGTTGTCAGTTGAATATGTTGAAGTATATAATCTTTAAACCTTTTATGAATAATTCTGCAGGAATAGCACACCTTTTTCTATATCGTTTCAACCAACAATCAATGGGAAGTTAAAATTATAGCTACAGTCAGAGTATATGTGTGACTAAAAAGTCTGAAAATAATATCTGCAGCAAGGTTGCCTGCTTCAGATCATCCCTTGATTTAAAAATAAGCTAACAAAATAGTTTTCAGTAAGCCTTTCATGATTTTGGCAGTTGAGTCTCTGAGGTAAGCTTAAGACTATCAATGGGACAGAGTGGGAATAATGGAAGGGGACCTAAACAGTCCTGAGGGACATCAGAAATGGGAACAGTGACTACCTGCTGCCTAACATACCATTTCCCCCCCTGAGGCTAGTTTCCATTTTCACTTGAAATCTATCATTTTGTTTCTTACTAATATGAATGCCTATCGAAAATATTAAAATCACAGATAGAAATTACCCATACAAAGTAGAATAAGAATACTGCACATCGACTCTTATTATATGAAGAATAATGACATACATATTTTTTAACAAAGAAATATGGGAAACAACATAATTACACTAAACTACTTACATGATTTTGAAAAGACCTATAACACCTTTGTGTTCAGTAAAATAGTAGGTGTATGGGTGACTTTGTGATGAGAAAATGGTTGTTCTGAGTTGCTGCCCACGTATTTTACAGTATAATAACCCTGCTCACACCCAGAGTCTGGATGGCCATTTATAGAAGGACTTGAACTTAGGATCCCTTCCATTCCTGCCAACACTTCCTGTTTTGCTTTCCCCAGGGCACCTTTTAAAATAGCCACTTGCAGTTAGTTCAGGAAAAATCAATGGCCTCTGCCCCAACCCTGCTCTCTATCTACTGCCCGCGTGTGGTCTGAGATGGAGGGCTGGACTGCCCTTTTCCTGCCTCGCTGCATCCTCCATTCTGGGACCTGTAAGCAACACATCTCATGACTTTGCTTCTTTGGTGTGAGTGTGTTGAAACTGTACATTCATTCAGAATAACTCTAGGGTTTTTTGCTTCCCTAGAGTGAAAGCTCAAATGCTGAGGGACCCACCTGTCCAACCTGGATAGGTGGCTTGTGCCTGCTCATTCAACAAGTCTTAATTGAACATACGTACCTACAGTGGTTATCTCAATACAGATCTCGTCTGTTATTCAGTCATTTCATTGCCAATTGAAAGAAAAGGATTGTTCCTAGCAACTCTGGGTTTTTGAACTTTCCCTCTTCCCTCCCCCTCCTTTACTTCCCTCCCCCTCTCCTTTCCTCTTCTCTTTTTTTCTCTACTCCTCTCTCTCTCCTCTTCGCCCTACTCACGGAATTTTTATCACTGAAACATTCAGTACAAACAAACATAGCACAATAAAACATTGTCAAATATCACCACTTATGGACAACTGACCATTGAAAGCCAACTGGTGAAAGGGATAATTTACAAATGATACTCCACATTGTCAAGACATTATGTATTACTCCTGTGTAAGTATGCTATTTTAAGATGTATGGCGACTCAAATAAAATAATAAAATATTACTAAAGAGCTACAGGCTTACAGCACATTTCTGCCTCCTTTTTCCCACTCTCTACAATACTGTAGGTAAGCAGAGAAGATTCAGAAGTTATAACTCAGTAATTTAGTGAATGACGTCTGGTGCTAGAATACCTGAGTTCAAATTTTAGCTCTGTCCCCCGCTACCTCTCTTTTGGAGGACAAGTGGATTAGTCTCCAATTCCTTCTTTTCCATTTGTAAGATGTATATAAAACAGCATGTACCCTGGAAGATTTTGTGATCGTTAAATTAGAATGCTGTGCAGCTCATCTGAACTGCTGCTGAAGTATTAGTTAGTATCAAGCCATTCAGACCTGCATCTGTAGTAATGAGCTTTCCTGAGTCTGAAACAATATAATATTGAAATCATTATTGACCTTACCTAGATCAAATAAAAGAAGAATAACTTTTAGCTTCTATACGAGCAAAATATGTATTTAAGAAAATGCACTAACATTTACATTTTACTTGCCAAACAAAGTTAGCATATCATAGCTAAGAACATGAGCTTTGGCATTAAAATATGAGTTCATGTCTTATTCTTTTTTACTGTATATTTCCCATGATTATTTATTCCTTTTATACCTCTCTCCACCCACCTCCCGAATCACACTGCTGTTTTCCATGTCCATGAGTCCTTTTTCTTTTTGCTCAGTACCTTTACCTCCTAACCTGCCCCCCCCCTTAGCTGTCATCCTGTTCTCCATATGAGAGTCTTTCTCCATTTTTCTTACCAGATCAGTCTGTTCATTAGAATTCACATGTGAGTGAAATCATATGGTATATGTCTTTCTCTGAGTAGCTTATTTCACTTAGCATAACATTCTCCAGGTTCCCTGGCTCAGCAGATTGAGCACGGGCCTGTGAACCAAAGAGTCGCTGGTTTGATTCCCAGTCAGGGCACATGCCTGGGTCGTGGGCCAGGTCCCCAGTAGGTGGCACAGGAGGGGAAGCATACATTGATGTTTCTCTCCCTCTCTTTCTCCTTCATTTACACTCTCTAAAAATAAATAAATAAAATTTAAAACAAATTTAACAAACCAAAAAAAAGGGAAGGTAAATCTTTAAGAAAATTTTCCATGTGAATCCATACTGTCACAAAGAGTAAACATTTTTTCCTTTTCTTTTCTTTTTTTTTTAAGATTTTATTTATTTATTTTAGAGAGAGGGGAAGGGAGGGAGACAGAGAGAGAGAGAAACATCAATGTATGTTTGCCTCTCACATGGCCCTCACTGGGGACCAGGCCCACAACCACGGCATGTGCCCTGACTGGGAATCGAACCGGAACTTTTTGGTTCCCAGCCCGCACTCAATCCACTGAGCTACACCAGCCAGGGCTCTCCTTTTCTTTTTTGATAGCACCCTAGCTGTGTTATCATAGGCAACTAATGTTTTTGTCTCGGATTCTCTATAAAATGGAAATCAAGATGCATCTTAACTCACAGACCTATTATGATTTATTTAATGACAAGTAAATATAACAAAGCCTGAGGTACAGTGAAGGTTCAATGGAAGGGAAACTCTATTATTAGTGTTAGTGTTATTAGCAGTAGTACATCATTTCATATCCTATCTCATATCATCTTCAAAATCAACTCCCAATAATTTTGTGAAATATTAACAGAACCACTTGGCAGATGAGGAAAATATGGTTGAGAGAGACAAACTGATGCAACTGGAATTTGAACTCAAGTCTATGTGGTGCCAGAAATAACCTCCCTGCATTATATCAGCAGATCTTGGGGTTGTCCAGGGAATTGTGAAGGTGCTGGAGATCCTTGAAACGTTCTTAGAGATCAAACTTAGTTTTTGTAAGTCTACTAAGGCGTCACATTACTTTTTCACTTTCATTCCCTGTAGGTTGTGCATGGAGTTTTCCAGCAACCGTAAGAGACGTGCTACCGCAACAGATGAAAGCACAGATATATCCATGGGTCGCCTCCTATTAAGTTAGACATTAAAGAGATTTGCAAAACGTAAAACAATATCACTCTTCTTACTATATTTTTGTTCCTGAAAACAGATTTTTTTCATAAAACAAGTGACAAGATACTGTGCAATTATTATTTTATAGAATTAAAGTATTTTCATAATTAATTTCCAAGTTTTGATTTCTTCTACGGGAATATTGATAGGTATGACCCACATAAACAAACCTCTACACATTTAAGAATGTTTAAGGACAAATGTTTTCAGAATCACTGTACTATGCCATTTTATTGCAATCAGCCACACAGATGGAAAGTGCAACAGGTATTTCAATTAATTCTTCCCTACCATATGTTTCTTCTCAAAAGGAAACCGCCACCAAAACAGCTTAATCCACATCCTTGGTTAAGGGATCTCTACTTATTGGACTACTCGACCTTCATCACCTAAGTTTGGGCCCAAGCTAGGCATCTGAATTGAGCTACCCAATTATATTCTCTCCTGGGAATGTAGAATTTAGTTTCTGATTTTAAGAAGTACATTAGATGACTGTGAGAACTTAAAATTCATCTAGTATATGATCTGGCATTAGGGACATGGTGAACCAAAGTCACAGGTCACTTGCAAGCAGCGTAATTATTCAGGAGTGGAGACAGCACGAACAAGCAAAGAAAGCTAGTTGGCACAAATGATCAACACCATGGAGAGGTGTAGTGAAAACCTTGACAGCTGGCTGCCCATTTGTAATACAGATGTCTGACTTAAGCTTTGCTGGTCAAGGCGTCCACTTCAAAGAGGCAGCTATTTCAAGGTAAAGGGCCGGGCTATCTCCCCTCATTGAGGCTCCTTTATTTTAAGAGATCTTGGTTGATTTTGATAACTGATCACTTGGGAAACTTTTCTTCTTTTTCCCTCCTCCAAGCTCTAAATAACCTCTCTTATGTTTTAAAACCAGCAGTAAAGGATGACATGCAAAACCTAGGCTCCCCCACCCGGGACCCCAGTGAAAGCAGAACACAGGCCCAGGTGCTTCTCCAGCCTCCTGTGAACCTGCTGTGCCCCCCTCCCAAGTGCCTTGTTCACTTCAGGGCCTGTAAGTAGTAAATTAACTCTCTCTCTTTTTCTGCTTCAAATTTTCCCGGTAGATCTTGCAATCTTATTAAGAACCACAAGGGTTGGTCCAGCCATAACAATGCTTCGGGGACAGGGGTGTCTGTGAGAAGATCATTGGGGACCCAGGCGAGTGCCCCCAGGCATTTCTAGCACACGGCTTTATATCTGTAGACTGAGACCAGCACCACACCAGAGGACGTGGAGAGAGAAACAGAAGCGAGAGCCACCACTTCAGCTGCTAAAAAGGAAGCAGCAAACATGATTACTAACTTCCAGTCCCAGTATCTTCATGCTGGGTAAATTCTATTTACTGACTTAGGATGTTCCTAAATCGGCTCCATTTCCTTCCAATCAATCTTTTGCTTTTGGGCAGGTGTTATATTGAGAACATGTCTGTTTTTGTAATAACTCTTCATTGAAATACAGCATACATAGGAAGGCATACAGATTTAATATACATAGTATCAATGCTTACAAAGCAAAGCATTTGTGTAGTCATGGCCCAGCTCCAAAATTAAAATGTAACTAGCATTCCAAGTGCCCTGTCTGTTCCCCCTTCAGGTAACTGGTCCACTACCAAAGGGAGATTTTAACTTTCATCTCGGAAGATTGCCCTGGCTGTACATAAACCTGAAATAATTAAATGGTATGAGATACTATCTCTATGAGTGGCTTTTTTCACTCAACATTGCAAACATGAGATTCATCCATGCCATGACTTATTGCAGTAGCTAGATCGTTTCAATGCTGTACAGTATTGCCTTGGATGTAGGCGTCGATATTTGTTTAGGCACACTGCTGTTGATGTGCAACACAATGTTTCCTTTTGGGAGCTATACTGAACAATGTCACTGTTGACATCCATCTTTGGATGTGCATATGTATGTGAGTTACTTCTGTTACATGTACACATAGGCAGGGGTAGAATGGCTGAAAATGTTCCCAGTTTGCAATGTGACTGCCCCTCATTTTCCTATTGGATTGTAGGACTTTACACATTCTGATGTGTTATGAGTGTATATATACACAAACATGTATACATTTCCTCTGTGGTTCTTTCCCTCTCTTCATGGCATGTTTTGATGAACAGTTCTTAATTTAAAAAAAATTAATTTACTAATGTTTTCTTTAACAATGAATTTCGTGTCCATTCAAAAACAAATCATGATGAAATTTTCCTACATATTTTTTCAAAGCTTTGCCGTTTTAACATTCACTTTTAGATCTATAGTCCATTAAAACAGAATTGATTTTGAATATGGTGTCAGATGAGAGTCAAGGTTTTGTTTTTTATTGAAATGCATGTTCATTGATAAAGAATGATTTATTAAAAAGATCATGGCTATAACTTCACATCATGGCATGACCTGTGACATGGCACCTACATCACAGGTCAGATGGCAGTATGTGTGTGAAGTGACTCTGGTCTCTGTGCTCTATTCCATTATTCCCGTGGTCTGTTCTTGAACCTATGTCACCCTATCCCTTTTTGCCTACGTAGAATTGTAACTAGTTTTGATATCAAACAGCGTTGCCCTCCAACCCCCTTTTCCTTCAAGATTGTCTTTGCTATCCTCGCATATTTGCATTTTTGCACGAACTTTACATTCAGTTTGTCAATTTGCACAATCATACAAGTTCACACTTGCTGCTGTTTTAAACAGGGACTCCAGTGAATCTACAAATCTATTTTGAAATAATTGTCATATCACAATTTTTTAATCCTTGAGCACAGCCTATTATCTCCTCTTACTTATGTATTTTTTGTTTTCTTTGCATAATATTTTGAGGGATTTTTTCTTTAGAAATCTTACATACCTTACACTAGATATATTTCTAAGTATTTAATGTTATTCAAAGTATATATAAATACTATTTTTAATTTTTAGCTAGTATCTAGAAATATATAAAATTAACATTTGTGTTTTGTCATTTTACCAGAAAACTGGCTAAATTTATTTATTGATTTTAATTATTTATCTGTAGATTCTTTAAAATTATTTATGCACATAGTCCTCCTACCTTCAATAATATTTTTATTTTTTTCTTTACCATTCCTTAACTCTTATTTCATTTTCTGTGTACAGGTAGGAACCTTTTATACAATGATAACTAGAAGTGCTGATGAGTCACTCCTGAGTTGCCCTTGATTTCTAGAGAATGTGTGATGGTTATTTGTCAATTTGCTTGAAAAAACAAATCGTTGTTTCTGGGTATGACTGTGAGCTGTTTCTGACAGAGATGAACATTTCATTCCATAGATTAAGTACAGATCTGCCCTCACCAATGTGACCACACTTCATCCAATACACTGAAGGCCTGGGGAGAAGAAAAATGTGAAGGATGAGAAAATTATCTCTATGGACTGGGACAGACCCTCCCCCAGACATGGGGCTCCTGGTTCTCCAGCCTTTGGGCTGGACTCACACAGACGATACTGCTGGCTTTCTGGGTTCTCCACGCGCAGATGGTAGACTGTGGCATAACTGCACGAGCCAGTTCCTGTAATAAATCTCCGTTCATATATCTGTATGTCTGTATGTATCCTATTGGTTCTCTTTTTCTGAAGAACCCCGACTAAGTACAATTTAAAAAAAAATATTGTATTTTCCCATTATCATTTGTCCCTCATATACCCTCCTTTCCGCAGTCCCCACACTGTTGTCCATGTCCATGAGTCCTTTATCCTTTTTGCTTGATCCCTCCACCCTCTAAACTCCCCAAAGCTGTCATCCTGTTCCCTATGAATTTATCTTGGTTTTGCTTGTTAGTTCACTTTGTTCACTAGATTCTACATCTGATCGAAATCATATGGTATCTGTATTCCATTATGCTAAATGAAATAAGCCATTCAGAGAAAGGAATGTTTTTATTGTTTCACCAATAAATATATTGTTTAGCTTAAATACTCCATCTGCTAAATGGACTCTTATCTATTTAGTTTGCTAAGAATTTTATTATGAATTGCTGTTAAATTTCATCTAATATTTTTTCTTATCCATTGAGAAAAATATGAAAAATCTCTCCTATATTCGTTCTATAAAATTTTTGAAATTTAATTGTGTTTCGAACTTAAACCAACCATGTGTTTCTGAAACAAATTCCACTTGGCTATTTTTATATATTCCTTAATTCACCATGCTACTATAGTTAGGATTTTTGCATTCATGTTTCTAGGAGAAACTGGCTCATGTTTCTGTTTTTTAGTAATATTATTACTTGACACTTAATAAATCATTCTTATTTTCCTATTTTCTAGGAAAATGTATCACAAATGCTGCTGTTTCAAATAGGAATATTGTAAAGAATCTGCAGCAGATGGTAGCAGGCCTGTAGTTTTCTTTGGGGAATTATTTTCGTGGTATCTGATGTGACCACCTCTAATAAAAAAGAATGTGAAATATCAGACTGTGTCCAACATTTTGGGTTCGTTTCAGAAAATAAGTGTGTGTGGTATTATATACGTAGACATTTAGAAAGAATTCAAGAACTTGCATTGAAAGATGGAGCTGTTAATGAGAAAAAGGTCAATTGGGTGCCACCTAAGAGTTGCCAAAAGATGAATTGGTGTATTAGTTTCTAATTGCTGCTGTAACAAGTTACTGTGGACTTGGTTGCTTAAAGCAACACAAATTTATTTTTCTGCAGTTCTGGAGGTCAAAAGTCCATAATGAGTTTTACAGGCTAAAACCTATTAATTGGCAGAACTGTGTTCCTTCTGGAGACTGGAGAGAATCTGCTTCTTACTATTTCTAGTTATTAGCAGCTGCCATCTATAATAGTGTCAACAATGAAAATAAAGTTAAAAAAGAAGCTGCTTGCATTTCCTTTCTTATAGCCCATTTTTCCATCTGAAAACAGTGCTCCAACCTTTGCTTCTACTGTTGCATATCTAGTTTCTGACTCCAACTCTCCTACTCCTCTATTATATGGAAACTCATGATTATATTAGACCCAGCTGGATTATCCAGGACACCCTACTTATTTTAAGATCCTTCAACATAGCTGCAAATGATGTTCTGCTATATAAAGTAATATATTTACATGTCCTGGCGATTAAGGTGTGAACATCTTTGGGAAATCATCACTCAGCCTACCCCAATGAATTTGTTGAATATATAGAAATGTTCAATGTCCAAGCTTATCCCAAAGAGTTTTAGATTGCTGAGAAATAACATAAAATGCAGCCATTTAATATTAATCTGACTCAGGATAATGTTAGACCTGAGCACCAATTTATGTACTTAAATTATCATATAGACTGCAATACATTTTTCTAGAGTAAGTACTACAACCATTACTTACACATGAACCTACATAGGATACTAATTTAAAAATCATAGTTTTGTCCTGGTCAGGTAGCTCAGTTGCTTAAAGTATCAGCCCCATATACCAAAGCTATGGGTTCCATCCCCAGCCAGTTCACATAGAAGAAGAAACCAATAAGTGCAAAAATAAGTGGAACAATGAATTGGTCTCTCTCTCTCTTTCTGTCTCTCTCTCTCCTCCTCCAACTTTGAAAAATAAATAAATAAAATCAATAGACAAAAATTAGGACATGGTTGGGTAGCGCAGTGGGTTAGATAATCATCCCCATACACCAAGGTCATGGGTTCAATTCCAGGTAAGGGGGTACGGACACAGACAAGAAGCAACCAATAAATCCATTAGTGGAAAAAAACAAATCAACACTTCTCTCTCTCAAATCAACACATATAATTTTTTAAATCATAGTTTTTGAGTGAATATGGATTCAGATAAAAATGATTCAGCTATGTAACAGAATGTTTTACCATTATGGAAAAACATATAAAACATTCACTCCCGTAGCAGTGGGTAATATCTCCAAAAAGACCACAATGTTTATAGTCTGTAAACGAATATTCTTTCTTCCTTGTGAATTTTGAACATGAACACTAGTCAACTTTGTCTTCGGGGTCTGTTTTTTTATCATTCCATTTTACCAATCCCTCCTCCAAAGGTAGTCTTCAACGAGCCTGTGCATACCGGCCTGAGAACACTTTCTGCTTGTTAAAGTCACAGTATATCTCCACTGCGCAACGTGCTGACTTTAGAATTTTAGTTTATATCAGCAGAATTTCATTTATCTAAGAACTCTTAGCTGGAGTGGCAGAGAAATGAGGTGGGGCTGAAGTGCAGGCAGAAATCACCCCTGAATCAAAGGTTTGTGACCATGAATGTGATTCTGACTTCTCATGAAAAACAGTTGTGGGAACTACAGACATTAAACCTGCATGGGCACTGGTTTATAGAGATGTTATACACATAAATGAAAAATGATCACATTGAGAAACATTATAATTTTTGACTCACAAAACACTTTATACTAGTCCCATATTAATCAAGCTTCCCTCAAGAAATAATTCTGTTCCCTGTGATTAAATGGCCTTAAACATCAACTGAATTATTTTTGACAGAAGGATAATAGAGAAGCTTCTAATATCAGATTTGTGTGGGGTTTCTATAACCTTTGATTTTCTCCCAAAGCTGAGGTACTTTGTTTTCAGAATAGAAATATCTGCTTTGGAAAAGATACAAACTCCAGCCTGGGCAGATCTGATCTCCCTGTTTTATTTAAACTTGCTTTGTAACTGACTCACACATTCACCAAGAGAATGGGATGTAATTACATATTTCATTTTTAAATTCATTTCCTAGGAGCAAAGTAGGAAAAAGGGATGCTTAATGAAAGGAAACAAAGATACATTGAAGAGTTATCACAGATGAAATGCTTTAAAGGGATTGTCTTGCCAACATTTTAATTGGCTGTGTTTTTAGCTAACTTTTCTGTTCTCTCAGTCCTGAGAGAGATATTTGTGGGATATGAGGATGAATAGTACATGCACAATTTTGTGGATGTTAGGAAGGATAAGAAAGCAAAATAAAAGTTAGAATTAATTTGCACATTTGATATGATAATTAATAATAAAAATAAGTGATTAACTCTAGCCATAATGAAAGTTCTATATCAGTGCCTGACTTAGCTAAAATAATCATATAGCTACAATTTTACTTACTTATTAGACAAAGTACAGTGCTATCTTTAAAGTCGTGTAGTTAATATTAGTTTATCTTTAGCAAGAAAAAATGCTATGGCATAAACTACCCACTACTTTTCGACATATGAAATAATAAAAAATAATAAAATTTAATTTTACTTCTCCGTAGTGAGGAAGGGCTGGAAACAAGCACTTATGTAGCACACATACTAAATAATATACTTTGAATGAAAATTAGGCACTTGAGTGCAGTTAAAGTCACCAATGATCTGTAATTCCCGTAAGTCTTGCCTCCTGGTATTTACATACTTGTGTAGTCCCATCTGACATTGATTAGAGTCAACTTGTACAACCACTAAGAATACAGCAGAACCTCGGTTCTCCAACTTAACTCATCCCAGAAAATTATTCAAGATGCATTTTGTTTGCCCTCACCTGTGTGGCTCAGTGGATTGAGCGCTGGCCTGCAAACCAGAGGGTTGTCAGTTCGATTCCCAGTCAGAACACATGCCTGGGGCATGGGCTAAGTCCCCTGTCCCCTGGAACAGGCAACCAGCCACACATTGACATTTTTCTCCCTCCTTCTCTCCCTCCCTTCTCCTCTCTCTAAAAATAAATAAATAAATAAATCTTTAAAAAAGAAGCAATTTGTTTGAAAACTGAATCTCCTGTGTCACTTGAGAGCCATGAGATGATGGATCATACAGGTATGAGCACAAAAGGGTTGTCTGGTACAGACTTGAGACCTGAAGTTTTGTTAGACAACAGAGACATTTTTTTTCCACAAACAACTTGGTTGAGAAACAAATTCTTTGAGAACCAAGACATTTGAGAACCCTTGGCTGTATTGTAGAAATTATGGAATGGGACTTTTATGAAAGTTTCTGTCTTGTATTCTCTTGTATTATTCCCTCTGGGAGAATCCAGCTACTACATCATGTGGACACTCAAGTCGAAGCCCAGATGCAAAGAAGCTTAGCTCTCCATCCAGCCACCAGCAATAGGTAGACAAGTGACTTTTTCGTAAGGTGGAAGGCCTTCCCAACAATTCTTATAGGTGACTTCCTAATACAGCCTGAGCCCAAACCATCCAATTTAGCTGCTTCTGATTTCTTGGCCCATAAAAGTTATGTGGGATATTATTATTTTTTAACCTGTTGAGTTTTGGAGTAATTTGTTGTGTAGCAATAATTAACTTATATGATATTAATTTGTGCAAATATGCAAATATTTGTGTAAATTATGTTAATCAGTTCACAGAATCAGTGCCATAGCGAGAAAATTCTTCCTGGAATAGCCTTTGCAAGTTGTCACATGATTCTTAAACACAGCAAACTACTGAGTCCCACACGGGACTTTAAAAAGAAAGGGTCAAATTTACATTCAGAGCTACACAGTGTGACACAATAATGACTTTAAAAAGTGTTCCCAGTTTATATATAAGCAGAGGTGGTAGACACTCATACAGTTATTTAAGTTACATGCTACAAAAAAAGATTAAGAAAAAAATGAGTAAAGGGAAAATTGTAAAGGAACTTCAGTCTCGCTTATTATATTTAGAAATGGTAGAGAAACCTTAATGAAGTTTTTTGAAGTTATTGTGACCCTTCAGTGCAAGTTGGTTGCTGTTTTTGATTGGCTGTCTTTTACAGAGTTGTTAATTTTGAAATTTGGTAGGAAACGACTTCTATGCTGATGTATTGTCATGGCATAAGATACTTATCTTTTTTTTTTAAGTGAAAGGGGAAATGCTATGCTTATCTAATTTCTAACATCCTAAAACATAAGAATGAGAAATGACTAGAAGAAAATTCACTGAAATTTTCAAATTATATTTATTTTACTTTAATTAGCTTCCTCTTTGTATGCACATAAAATATCTATGAAATTGGAACTTGAAATTGTTATTAATTATTAAAATGAAACTGATATTTTTTATATAAATATAGGATTTTCTGTAAAATTTGGTACACTTTAATGCGTTAAATATACATATTTATGAGTCTACTTAGTGTTCTAATTACCTACTTAATATGAAAAATAGATATGTTAAAATAAGTTACATACTAAGAAAATGACAAAGTATAGGTCTCAAGGATTAAGTTAATACCTGGTCACATCCAAAAACAAAAGAAGAAAGGATTTCAATAATTATATTGGTTTTTTAATTATTAAAATACATATATTTAAATTCCTATCATGGTAACTTATTCCTTATGCTTACTATGGAGATATTTTCTGTTATTAGACAACATTGAGAGATCATGTATGTATTGTTAACTTGACAGAACTGGACCTTATTGTGTGCTTCTGTACAACTTTTTCCGAATGGATTCCTATTTACCTTCACAATTGTTCACACAATATTTGGGGGCCAGAAAGTCAGTAACATTTGACCTCTGAACATTTCTCTCTTCTCTCAGACTTATCCATTAGTGAACACCAAAAATAATTTATCACTGTCACACTTGCCTGAAGAATTTCTAAGGGGTTCAAGAAGAATGATGAGGTTAGTCTTTAGACCCTGAAAATTCTTGAAGGTGAATTTCTCTTTGCTGAAAATTTGTGTATGGATTTTCATGCTCATGTCAATCTTTAGGCTTGAGGTAGCCTAAAGGTATTAAAGGCTGAATATACTTATTTTAATGAAACCTTGAATCAAATGTTCACTTACACATTATTTTAGGTAGTAGATACCTGTGCCTTAGTCTAGGTTATGTTCACTGGAATAAAGGCATGTTGGCTGAACTTGTGGGAAAAATACAACAGAAGTAGCAATGGGAGACTAGAACTGAGATTTTCCTTAAAATAAAAAAATGAAGTGGCAATGGACAGATTTCTTTTATTGAACGTAATGGAAATTGATATCGCCTGCAATAAAAGTCTGTTTGTGGGGAGCCTAAGAAGCCTTCTCTTGAAGAATTCACGGGAGTAGTTTATCTGAAGAAAGCATTGCACATGATTGAATGTGGCTCTGCTTCAAAACCCTGCGTCTCAAAGCGTAAGGGACCCAAGATTTTAAAAAAACCACACCCCCCCCCGACAACATCCAAATAACCCAGCGATCACACTGCTGCACAGGGATTTCAGAGAAATGAAAACTTATGTTCAACAAGTACATGTGAACAAACGTTTATAGCAGGGTTATTTGTAATAGCTTGAACTGGAACAACTCAGGTGTCCTTCGTCAGGTGAACAGGCGTATACACTGCGGTGCATCCAACCATGGAAAACTACTCATCAATAAGAAGGATGGACTATTGATGAATGCAGCACTTGGATAAATATATATTTTTTTTTTAAAAAAGTGAAAAGTTAAATAAAAAAAAAAAAAACTCCAGGGAAATAGGCTGAATGCAAAAGGGTACAATGCCAAAAGGCTACGTATGATTCTACTCAAACAGTATTTCCAAAACAACAAAAATGTAGAGGTGGAGAACTGAATAATAGTCATTACAGATTGGGGAGAGAGATGG
The DNA here is from genome assembly GCA_004026765.1 of Micronycteris hirsuta. NCBI lineage: Eukaryota > Metazoa > Chordata > Mammalia > Chiroptera > Phyllostomidae > Micronycteris > Micronycteris hirsuta. Next base: position 52,701 of record PVJI01002813.1, on the reverse strand, counting down.
AGATGAGAGATGAAGAGGTTATAAAAAATAACAGATTTTATATTCTGCTTATGAGTGAAATCATATGGTTCTTAACATTGTGTGTCTAATTGAGGCCAAAAGCATAAAATGAACAAAAACCAAACAAACAAGCAAAACTCATAGATACAGACAACACTATGGTGGTCACCAGAGGGAAGGGAGTCTGGGAGCGGTAAAGCGAGTCAAATATATGCTGGAGGGAGATTTGACTTTAGGTGGTAAGCACGTAATGCAATATACAGACAGTTTATCACAGAACTGTGCACTTGGAATCTATATAATTTCATTCATATCACCCCAATAACTTCAAAAATAAGTAAATAAATAGAAAGAAAGACAGAAAATCAACACCAACCATGATAACCAGAGGGATCCACGCAGTAAGGGAACTGTTTTGCACCTTGATTGTGGTGTGTACACACGCTACACGCAGTGACTGAAAAATGGACTCCCAAAGATATCAGTTCTGCAGCCCCTGAAACTAGCAATTACCTCATTTGAAAAACAACAAAAAAAGCTATTTAAATTAAGATATCATTAAGTTAAGGCTATTAAGACAAAAAAAAAAATCCTGCATTACTAGAGTAAGCCCAAAATGCTACCATCATATGTGTTTGGGTTGGAGGGGGATGCAGGCAACTGTAACCGAACAACAATAAAGTAATTTAGAAATTAAAAAAAGAGAGAGAGAAGCAAGAGGAGACTGCACACAGAGAAGATGAGGAGGCAGAGCCTGGAGTGTCACTACAACAGGTCGAAGGATAATGCCTGCCACCAGAAGCTGGAAGAGCCAAGAACAGACTGTTCTAGCATGGCCAGAGAGATCACAGCCTGCAGAAATCTTGATTTGGGGGCCAAATAATATTGGTTTTTAACTTTCGACCCCTAGAACTGTGAGAATTAAAATTTTGTTGTTTGAAGTCACTGAATTTGTGGTAACGTTACAACAGACATGGAAAACTAACACACTTTACATAGCATAAAACTGTGCAGAACTGAACACAAACACATACAAAGGAGTGTATATAAAACTGAGGCCCTCTGAGTAAGACCAGTGCATTATATTATCATCAGATTCCCGGTTTTGATATTGCACTATGATTTTGTGTGTTACCCTTGGGGGAAACTGTATAAGGGTACATGGAATCTCTCTGTATCATCTTACTCTTTCATGTCAATATACACATATCTGAAAATTAAAATTTAACTTAAAAAAGCAATAGAATTGTTTCACTGAGATCTATGAGGAAAAAAAGAAAAATAAATTATCTTAAACACAATACAAAAACTATGTTAATAGTAAGAAAATATGTTAAATTAAAGTATGTTACAATTTGAGAAATGGAAGTCCTAATGAAAGCAAAAACAACAACAATAACACATAACATGAAGGGGGGCGGTGTTGGGGTGAGCGCAGGGGAAAAAGGTGGGACAACTGTAACTGAACAACAATAAATTGTTTTAAATTAATGAAAAGGCAATCCACAGTGTGGGAGAAAATTTGCCATTTAAGTATGTGATAAATTACTCATATATAAAGAGTTCCTACAAAACAATTTAAGAAGCCGTTATAAAAAAATAAAAGGCAAAAAGTATAAACAGAATGTCTTACAAAAGAGTATTTCCAAATGATGAATAAACACATAAAACCATAATCCAGTTAATTAGCCATACTCACCAAAATGGTTACCATTTAGAAAGAAGAAAATACCAGGTGCTAGTGAAGGTGTGGACAAATTGTAGTTTACTTACATCTATTAAATAAAAAATTGTTTTGCATCATCTAATAAAATTGAATATTCATACACTCTATGATTCAGTAAGTCCACTCATATAGACTCAGACGTATCTGACAGAAACAAGTAGATACATTTACCCAAAGATATATTCACATTATTATAAATATTGTTGCTTAGAGCAATAATATTTATACAAATACCAAATTGAAACCAACCAAAATGTTTTTCTATGTCTGAATGATAAATTGCTCTTGAACTCACTGCCTGCAATGTTACAGAGCAATAATAATGAAATAAATACAACTAGTTGTACCACTGTGGATGAATCATTCAGAAATAATGTTAAAGAAACAAGAAGAAAAAAAGTAGATAGATTATAGCATGTAGTAAATCATTCTACTTCTATAAAGTTCAAAATAGAGTAATGTAAGGCTATGGGACTAATAGTTAGGAACTCGTTACTTTGCAGGGGGCAGGTAGTAGGGACAAATCATTATTTTGATATTTTGATAAAATTTGTATTTTTAAAAAATTCTGGGTAGTGGTAATATAGGTAAGTTTATCCTATAAAATTCATTGAGCTATGCACTTCTGATTTCTGTGTGTTTGTGCACTCTTCAATTTAAAAAGAACATTTTTTTTTTGGTACATACTCTTCTCATTCCAGCAAATATGCAAAAAGGATTACACTGATTCTACAGAGCTGGGGATTATTTTTATCCTCGTTATTTTGTAATATAATGTCAAAGAACATATCTTTACACCTGTTCAGTATTTATTCTCATTAGAAAAGTTTTTAGTCTCTCTTTTCTTTTTTATATAGGTCTAGAACATTATTATTGAGATTATTTTCTTAATTTTACACGTATAGCAACCATCATTGCTATTGTAAAAGAAAGTTTTCAGTTTCTCACATTTTATAATTGGTTAATGAAGATGTGTAGGGAATATATTCCAAATTTCAAAATTCTTTCAATGAAAGTAATCATGGATATGTATAAACATAGAACTTTATAAAGATTCATCCCAGTGGTGACTATTGAAAGTTTAGGGAAAATTATTACTAATACAATGTTGCTTCAATAAATGGGCACACGCATGTAAAGGAATAACAAGGCAATAAAAATTATGTGGTGTGTGAACACTTAATTCTGTGGAAAATGAGGAGAAATCATTGTGAAGTGGAACAATCCTACAAATGTATCCGTTGAATCCACTTAAATATATAATTTTTAAAAATCTGAATGGATGTATACTAGTTATTGGCAATGGTAATATATGAGTGTTGTGGTTAAGATTTCTTTGTTTTATTCTTTTTGATTATCTGTTCTCCTGACTTTTAAAAATATACATTACCTTAGTACTTATGTTCTACAAGCTGCTAGATTTTAAATGCAAATCTGCCTTTTCCTCCTTCTTGAGAACAATGCATGCATTTTAAAAATACCCATAGAGTCTTTGTACAAGAAGGACATTCCAAAAATATCATCTCAGTAAGTGGCAGAATCAAAACGAGGCATTGGAATCAAGCAGATGAAATTAAAATCCTAGCTTGGCTCTTATTTCATACTTTGGGGAATTTATTTTATTTCTGTAAACACTTATATCCTCCTCTCAAAAAAATTGAAAAAATAATCACATAAGATTTATTCAGTGTATTATTGTCCGGTGTTGAATAAATTGTATTTTCTATCATTACTGTTGTCATTAGTATGAAGATATTGGAGGAGCCTTCGGGAATTATGTTTTAATTCATTAATGACTACCTTCTCTAATTACAAGCCAATGCATGATATTTCTAAGTAGATACTTTACTTCACTCTTACATAGCATTGGGAATGCCAGTTCTCACTTAAAGAAGAAGAAACTAAATAATTTTATAAATGTCATAGAGAAAATATACGATCACGCAATTTCATTTCGGTTACTTTATTATCTTTTCTGTTCACACTTTCCAAGAAATCTTTCTTAATTTTGAAATGAGCCAAACTAATTATCCTTCAATTTATCTACTTGCATTTGAATCCCTTGCATTAATTGCATTGGAAGCAATATAAGCTCTTGAGAATAAGTCTTAAATTTGCTATCGGTAATTTCAAGTTTTTGGAAGTCTGGGTTTCTCACTGAATTAGAAACAAACATGTTTCAAGTATGATGTGGTATATATTTGAAATATACTTAACATTATTTAGAAAATAAATGTTCACATAAAATATTAAATGTGCCCGGCTGGTGTAGCTCAGTGGATTGAGCGCAGGCTGGAAACCAGAGGGTCCCGGTTCGATTCCCAGTCGGGGCACATGCCTGGGTTGCAGGCCAGGTCCCTTGTAAGGGCCATGTGGGAGGCAACCATACATTGCTGTTTCTCTCCCTCTCTTTCTCCCTCTCTTCCCCTCTCTCTAAAAAAAATAATAATAAATAAAATCTTAAAAAAATAAAATAAAATAAAAGCATACATTTTCTAATCCACACCCCCCATCAAGATAATAGAGATTCATTCCCCACCCCTCAGTACATACCAGACTCTGGTTGATTTCTGATAACAATATGGCAGAACTGATGGCATGTCCCTTCTGAGATTGTTAAAAGAAGGCTGCAGCTTCATTTTGGGTTCCTCTCCCTTTCTCGCTCCATTCCTCGTGGATCACTCATTCTTAGGGAAGTCAGCTACTGCCTTACAGAGAAGCTAGTGTGGTGAATAGCTGAGAACTGAAGTCCAGCAGTCAGTGAGGAACTGAAGCCTGCAAACAACTATAAGTGAGCTTTAAGTGGATTGGGTGTCCAACCCACAGCCCACGGGCCGCATGTGGCCCAGGATGGCTATGAATGTGGCCCAGGACAAAATCATAAATGTACTTAAAACTTATGAGATTTTTTTGTTTTTGTTTTTGTTAGTGTTTCTGCATTTAATGTGTAGCCCAAGACAACTCTTCTCCTCCCAGCGTGTCCCAGACCCCTGCCTAGACCTAGTTAAGCCTTGAGATGACTGCAGCCAACTGCGTTGTAGTGAGAGACCCAAGTATGAACCCCACAGTAAGCCACTCCCAGACACCAAACCTGCAGAAATTGTGTGAGGTGATAAATATTGTTTTAAGCTGCCAAGTTTGGGGAAACTTAATATGGGTAGGAAAAATACAGAATTTGTTAACATAACTTCGGCTGGATCCCCATGTGCCATGGCGTTACTTCATCTCTTAGAACTTTGTTTCCATTCTCAAAGTCAAGTCTCATTATCAATATCTTCACAGTAATTCTGATGTTTAACTCTTATTAAGCACCCAGTATTTTATCAAGCAAATGGGCAAATGAAAAGAAACCAATAAATAGTATATATTATGACTGTATCATTTTTATTATTATTTCAAATGTTTTCTTTTTATGTCAAACTATTCAAAACAGAACAAATTTAAAAAATAATTGAAATAATTCCTCAATATTTCTACACAACAGCTTTGCCCATCCAGGGTTTGGCTTGGATTATTTTCATATATGTTCCAAACTTGTAAAAATTTAGAATAAACTAAGGAAAAGCTAAAATTCGGACACAAAACGTAAGCCATTTCAACATCTTAACAAAGCATTAGACATTATCAAGTTGAAAATAAAAAGGAAAAGTGTTGTCATGGCATTTTTATCTTAGGAATTTCCTATAGTAGAAGGCTAGAATGTTTGTTTTGTAGGTGATTAATTTTACCACTAAGAATAACATCCTCTCTCTCCAAGAGTGTGCTCTGTTATCCCCTAAGTTTTAAGTGGTTTTGAAAAAGTAGATGCAAAAAAACATTAAGTGTCATTATAAACAGAGCAACATAGGACTCTTTGGTAGTTACCACCCAAAATAATGAGACATTAGGAAATATGGAGAGAACTCAGTCAAGCATCTGGAGAAGTTTATGCTTATCTCTAAGAGAATAATAATGTCCTCATTCCTCCCGTTACTTCAGAGGACACATCATGTTTCTTCAAGTGCATGCTAACAAAACAGGCTGTGCTCCAGAAAGTTACAATTGTCCTAAGAATCTTTTTGTCATTTTCTGAACAGGATGATTGAAATACATGACACTTGGATTCTTCAGGAGCTAGATAATTTAATGGTTCTGTTAGGCAGCGGTTAAAAATTAGCAACAGGAGGAAGGAGGAAGGGGGCTACTACCCTGGTTGACCCAAGGCACATAGTTGAAATAGTTTCAGTTAACTGCCCTTGTTGCACAATAGCTAGCAAAGTTCCCATTGTAGTTTTAGCTCCCCTCTGCCACGGCCTCATGTGAGTAGTCAGGGAGAATTATGGGAAAGGACATAGGCAGGAAAGTCTAAACTTATAACTGTCTATCAATATGGAACTCCTCCCCTATGTTAATAGTCAAGCATGTATTTAAGGCAGAAGATTCAGGAGACTGAGGTCCCACTCTGAGCAGACCTGCTATGTCCTTTGAGGAGGTACTAATAAAACACCTACTCATCCACTTTTGTCTTGCTGAACTGTAATTATTTTTTTATTAAATTTTTTAAACCATGAGCAATTTAAATTGTCATCTTTCTTTTCTGTTTTCCAATTTTTATTTTTTAAAAAATTATTTATTTATTTTTAGAGAGAGGGGGAGGGAAGGAGGAGAGTGAGAGAAACATCAGTATATGGTTGCCGCTCACTTGCCCATCACTGGGGACCTGGCCTGCAACCCAGGCATGTGCCCTGACTGGCAATCTAACTGGTGACCCTTTGGTTTGCAGCCTTTGCTCAATCCACTGAGCCACACCAGCCAGGGCTGAACTGTATGTAATTCTTTACTATGATGGGAGAAGGACAGCGCTCCGGTAACAGTTGCATGTTATAAGGGGATTTATTTCATAAATTGCATAATGAAATAGCATATAACAAAGCAAAGGGATGTATGTGTGTGATGACTAGTTGTCAAACCCATTAAGATTGGGAAGCTGAGGGAGCACTGGAGGGTATCAGACATATGTACACAGAGAGCCCTTGAACAACATGCAGGCTTGAATTATGTGTGCATGGGTGAACTTTTTCAATAATACCTGTACCTTATTTTTAATCCAAAGTTGGGAGTCCATGGTGGGGGGATGACTATATGTATTGACTTATGTCATTTTATATAAAGGACTTAAGTGCCCACAAATTTTAATATCCACAGGGGTCCTGGAACTAATCCCCCACAAATACTGAAGGACAACTAAGTTTTTAGGGAGTCAAAGTAATATGTGGATTTTCTACTGTGTTAGCAGAGGAGGGGTCTCAGTGCCCCTAAACTCCACATTATCCAAGAGTAAAGTGTATATAAGAAAATATTACTAGAGTGGGGAACAAAAACACACATAGATCTTTTAATACATAAATTTTCCAGTAATATAATACATCATTACTCGGTGTTTAAAATCAGTTGTGTAAATTAGCAAGATACATTGGGTTGGCTAAATGAGTACCACTTCTGCATTTTGCTTTTCTCATCTGAAAAGTAAGTGTTGGATTTATAATCTTGAACTATTTTCTTATGACAAATTCTGTTGTACAGTGATACTCATAGAGTTAATTTGATTATGATGTAGCTATGATATGTATTAGTTTCCTGAATTTATAAAAATGTATAATATGATAGTAATTCTGGATATGCTTTCTTGAATAATGCAGATATCCAAAAATGACCACAAAATAGAATATACTCTTAAAGGCAAGAGTGAGAAATAACCGTAAAATTTATGAAGATCTAGTAACTACAAATGGTTTCTTGCTGAGAGGTGTGTCTCCACATCCCCATACTGATGAAGTACTTCAGTTTATATTACTGAAGTGGGAGCTCCTAAGAGATGGGACTAAAGAAAAGGAAAGAAAATTCTGCAAACAATTGGAGATATAGAAAAGAAAGAAGTTCAAGTGTTCCAATTTTAAAGTTAGACATTAGAAACTCCTGAAAGAAGCAGCTAGATAAATAATGGCCGAGTTCTATAATAATATCGGTGCTACATGTTAATTACATTTTGATTTAGGTAGAATTGTTCAGGTTTGCTTTGTGTCCTACACATTCATCATGCAAGTTTTATGGGCACATAGGGGTCAAATTCTAACAGTGGCTTACAAATGCACTTGTAGTACAACCTGTTGGCATTTTGGGAATAACTAGCATTTTTTAAATTCTTGTTAATAGTTCATTAAAATATTGGAAGGGAACAAGTAATTATTTACAATATAGTCAGACCCATAGCACATACTTGCTTCTAACCTTTTAATGAGTCTTGTAGGTGATGGTAGTGTCAGTTAGAAGAGCTTACTATAGGCCACGAAGGTCGCAGGCCATTAACAACTGTATTAAGATAAACAGATTTTGTAATTATTAAAAATGAAAGTTGGCAGAGAATCCAGGGAAAAACTGACAAGTGTCCGTTTGATTAATATACTGCTTACTGCAGCCCTGGCTGGTGTAGCTCAGTGGATTGAGTGTGGGCTGGGAATCAAAAAGTCACCGGTTCAATTCCCAGTCAGGACACATGCCTGGGTTGCAGGCCAGGTCCCCAGTGGGGGCCATGTAAGAGGCAACCATACATTGCTGTTTCTCTCCCTCTCTTTCTCCCTCCCTTCCCCTCTCTCGAAAAATAAATAAATAAAATCTTAAAAAACTATATACTGCTTACTGCAATTGGTATTATTTTAAAAATATTTCTTAATGGATAAAAATTGTAGATGTAAACACTGAGATTAGTCATCCTTAATAATACCACTTGCATTTTTTAAAAGAAGATTTGGCTTTGGGTGGTGAGTACACAATGAAAAATATAGATCATGTATCATAGAAATGTATACTTGGAGACTAAATAATCTTGTCAACCAATGTCACCCCAATTTAATAAAAATTACATTATTTGGCTAGTACAGATACCTATAAGAATTAACAAACTATATTTTCTTCCACTAGTCATTAATATACTCCTCAACAATGTGTGTTTTTAGAAATTAAACTTAATTTAATAGTTCATAAAGATAATTGAAGACAGACTTCATTAATTAATAAATAGCAAGCCATCTGAAAAAATTGAAATTAGATGGTAATAGTTTTTGTATGTAGTGAAAGAATTAAAAATAACTTCTGAAACTTGGTACAAATTATATAACAGCAGATATTTCATAGGATTAATAAATATAACCCATAAGCATTTATAATATCTATATCTTCATTTAAAAGAAACTTCAAATAAATATTGTCTACCCTTGCTCTTTATCATTGAGTTCAAATGTATAATATACACTAAAAGTTAATGTATCACCCAAAATGCCTAATAAAATGTACAGTTTATTAAACTGTATATATCAATATCTATATATCTGTATAGAAAAGATATAAACTAATAGTTACCATAATAAAATATGTTCCATTGACCTAAATAGAATGGTATTATTAGCGAGATATATATCTTGACAACATAGTCAAGTTTTTTATTATATCCATGATTGGACCAAAGTAATGACAAATAAACCGATAACCAATCAAAATAAAATCATCTGCCCAGGCTATCTAGAAAGATTGGCTGGCTTTCTCTTAAACTATCAGAGAAACCAGCTTCCAGAAGCTGGTAACTAAAACATAGTGATAGATCACTTTATAGACAAATTAAAGCTGGTGAGAAAGGGACTTTCCAATGTTCAGTGAACAAGGATAAAATCATATTGGTCTGTCCACCATAAGATGACTGAAATTCAAAAAGAACATGATGATTGCTCAAAATTGTCCACAGATTCAAAAGGAAGATTTTTATTTTGGCTTTGTGGCAACCTTTCCCTCAATAGGTTCTTATAAATACCAGTATAGCAAGATGTCTCCATTTAAGAAAATCTACAGCTATGTGTGTTTGAGAAATACTGCCTCCCGTTTAACTCATTTCTCTAGGTCAATAAACAATATATTTTGAATTTGGTTAGAAGTATAATATGATAAGCATTTAAATAACTTTATAAAAGTAAATAAATGAATTATGACAATAAACATTTTTACTGACTGTTTCTCTTCTCTAATATCTGATAACTTTGTTTCTTCACTAAAAAGAACTGATCTAAAAAACTAGGAAAAGCAAAATTACAAAATTGGTATAAAATTATATCATTGTACCTTGCTTTACTTAATTTACCATGTTCAAAGATTATATTACTTCTTTGAACTTTATAAATATCATATTGTCAATCAACTACTCATTCAATATTTAGAAGCAATATTTAACATTTTTACTCAAATACAAAATAACATTATTAGCACCCTAATCTGTAAGCTTTAAAGTCTTCATAGATAAGGAAGAGTTAATCATAAATGTCTGGTTAGTATATAATTTCCTGTTATTATTTCTCAATGATGTATCCTAGCAACAATAAAGGTCTAATCTTTTCTTTCTGTTCTTGGTAAGGAAATAAAAATCTTGTCTCAGAAGGCTTACTTACAATCATTATGAAAATTGTTCAGAAATACCTGATCACTCCATCTTTGATGGAAAAAGAAGCCAACAGAACAAATACGATTAAATGTTCAACGTGGTCTGGCCAGGGGTCTCAGTTGGTTAGAGTGTCACCCTGATATACCAAGTTTGTGGGTTCAGTCTCTATTCAGGGCACATACAAGAAGCAACCAATGACAGACAACAAATTAAGCAATCTCTCCCTCTCTCTCTCTCTCCCCCCCTTCCTCTTTCTCTAAAACAAAAATCAATAAAAAACATTCCATATAAAGGGAAATCCAACTACTCATGTATTTCAAAGCAAGATTCTTTTGATGAGTTTTCATGAGTTCTAATAGTGACAATGGCAATACTTCTTATTTGGATATATACATGAAAACTTTAATCTCATTTAATTAAAAATGTTTTTTATGCTATTAACATCATCCATGATCATAGCATAAAATTATATATGCACAATGGGAAGTCATGAAAATGTATATTTTATAGATAATATATAAATAAAAATATAGTTGAACTTGAAATTAAAATAGTTCAAAAGAAAATTAATATTTGCTATAGTAAAATTCTAATCTTCTGAAAGAGTTTGTATAATTTCACAACCTTTGCTTTCTGACAGTTGGAGAATATTGAATAGTTAAAACAAAAGTTCTAGAATGTATTCACATCTTTCCAGGTTGTTGGCAGCTCTTCCTGACAGAAAGGGTGCCCGTGCATGCCAAAGACATTGGTTACCAATGGTCAGTCATATGATTACTTTTCATCTGAGTTGTGATTTCCATTTCATCCAAGTGAGCCATGGTATATAGATGATATTTTACAGTGGTAAATTTAATTATGTTTTATCAAGCATAAATGCAAACACAAAATTTAATATTTAAAGCTGCTGGCTGGAAAGCCATTTTTCCCTAAATGCAAAATGGAATAAAAAGATTAATGCCTGGTTAGAAGGTTGAATACATAGCCTAAGAGTCAGACCAGTATAAGGGTTAAGAGCAGATTCCTGCTGTCGGTTGGCCAGACTTAAGTCCATAGCCTGGCTGAGCCACGTATTAGCTCCATGTTGCTATTTTGGGCACATCTCTTCACCTCAGAAACATCGGCTTTATTGACTACAAAATGAGAATCATCATAGTGCAGGGGAGAGAAATCAGTGTTTGCTACCTTTATTGAAAAAATACAGCAAACGATGGCATCTGTCCTAGTGAGCGGGAACCTAAATTAGCAACTCCACAATCTTTTTTACGTATCTCAGCTCAGCCATGTAAATAACAGTTACTTTACAGACTTGTTTAGAGGGTAAATGAAACAATGCAAGTAAAAAGGTTTATTCGACATTTCTTTGGTGAATGTTAGTGGCATTTCAATAATTATTATTGTATTAGAAATTTGATGCCAAAGATACCCAGCAGGGAAATGAAAAAAATAAAGAAAAACACACATTGATATCTGCTTGTTGTTATTCTTATCTTGCATAATCATTTACTTTATGTTTGCAGGACGTGTTACAAACAAAAAGAAATTACAAACCTGTTTGGTGCGTGTTCTGAATTTATCTTCACTGAAATGATCATTGTAACAGAAGAGAAACATCATCTCCAGCTATCCTCAATCTATACAACTTCTAGCAAGTACATGTGTCCTCCCCCACAGATACTATGTAACAGTAAATACATAAAGGACTCAGTAATCTAATAAAATAACTATGGTGTGAGGATATGTGGTGCCTGCTTTTGTTTTTCTTTCAGGAATAATCACTACACTTTAATAGTCAAAATATGTGTGCAGAAGTACATGCTGTTTCCCTTTTCTCTTTTTTACGGAGACGGGCTTGGTTCTGTCTGCAAGTTCATCTTCACTGTGGCAAACATCCTTTAGGGCTCCACTAAATAGATTTTCTCTTCTGCTAATGTATCAGTTAACCTCCAAATTGTGGCTAGTTTATTTTCCTCTCACAAAACAAATCAGGCCCAGTGCTGCTCAATAACTGGGCCAGAATGGGAAGTAATAAGAGGGAAATGTCAAAAGTGCTGTTTGTAAATTGGTATTATTTACATTTACTGAGGAAACACAATATACTATGTAACATACCCTAATGAACTGGAGCTCAGATTAGTCAGCAACACCACAATCATTCTTTTAAAGTGTTTCAGCTACCTAAACAAAAATAGCTCTATTCAGGTTGAGATTACTCCAGAGTGCGAACAAGCACATTTCTCCTTGAGGACACAGCAGCAGTGCCCGGTGCTCCACAAATCTCTGTATTATGAACTGATGTTGCGGGGATTTATTTGCTCTTCTTATCTTCAGAGTTTGTCTATCACAGTTGTGCTCATATAGAAATTCACTTCTTATGGATCCACAAATGGATATGGTCAAAGATATTTCTAGGCAATCAATATTCCTTTACTTATATTAATAATTAATAAACTTTATAGCCATGATGGGAAGGAAACTGGGAGACAAAATAAGTATTCTAAGAATGGATTGTACTACAAAAGTCAAATAAAAATACAAACATGTATAAAGGCAACCCATGCTAAAATCATCCAGGAGTGTCCAACCTTTTGGCATCTCTGAGCCACGCTGGAAGAAGAGGAGTTGTCTTGGGCCACACATTAAATACAGAAACACTAAAGAAAACTGATGAGCAAAAAAAAAAACAAAACAAAACAAAACAGGTTTTAAGTAGATTTACGATTTTGCATCGTTTCGCATTCATAGTCTTCCTGGCCTGCATGCAGCCCATGGGCTGCAGCTTGGACACCCCTGAATCAAAAATATTTATGTTCTGACCTAAAAATCAAAAACTAAGCAAACAACTAGAACAGGAATAGAGTCACAGAAATGGAGATCACATGGACAGGTATCAGCGGTGGGGGGAAATGGGGGAAAGGCTATAGGGAATAAGAATCATAATTGGTAGGTGCAAAATAGGCGGAGGTCAAGAATAGTACAGGGAATGGAGAAGCCAAAGAACTTATATGTACAACCCACGGACATGAACCAAGGCTGGGTGGGTGCTGGAGGAAGGAGGAGTGCAGGTTGGAGTGGTGTAAAGGAGAGAAAAAACGGGAAAACTGTAGTAGCATAATCAATAAAATATACTTTAAAAATAAAAAAAATATATAAAACAATAAAAACAAAAATAAAGTGTTTAAGTAAGGCCCACTAGGTGGCCTACCAATTGTAGGTGAAAAGTATGGCAGCTAGAGAAAGACCTTGTTCTTTTGATCTTGCAGTCTGGGTGGTGGGGTAAAGATAGATATTAACCCAACAACTATGTAAACGATCACCATTTAAAAATTCCCAAATTGTGGGAAAGAAATGCCTAGTAAATACACATAAAGGAGGATTTACACTGGCTTGGGAGAGGCATGCATCCAGAAGCAGAAGTGGTATCTGAGCTGATGTGTTAACGAAAAGTTGGTACCTACTAAGTAAACAGACTGGAAGTAGGAAGAAACCTTCAGGCAGAGAATACAGCATTTTCAGATGCCTGCAAACATTAAGGAACTGAAAAATAAAGCCACTGTGTCTGCCTGTTGAAAGAGCAAAAGTTTGGGAAGGAGAGAGTCCAGTATGAACACAAGCTGGGGATCTAAACAGGTACCAGGTCCAGGCTATCTTGTAGAAGCCATGTACAGTTACCCGGCCTCGATTGGACTCACAGTCTTATTAAAAGCATGTCTGTTTTCTTGGTGTAGCAAGGGAGGGGAAAGGATGCGAGTCTAGATAATATAGGATAGTAATACAAAAGGGTGCTGATGGTCAAGATGGAAAGAAGGGGTCAGACCCCAGAAATCATGAGGAGATAAGATGTTATGGACTGAATGTGTGCATGCACCCAAAATTCACATACTGAAGCACTAACCCCTAATACAAAGTGGGACCTTTGTGGGGCAATGAGGTTTAGATGAGTTCAGGAGAATGGGGCCCCGTGCTGAGATTTCCGTCATTATAAGAGGAAGGAATACCAGTGCTCACTCAATCTGCCATGTGAGGACACAGAGAAGACAGGAAGAGAACTCTCACTAGAAATGGATTTGCTAGCACCTTGACCGTGGACTTTCCAGTCTCTAGAACTGCAAGAAATAAATGTCTGTTTTAGAAGCCACCTAGCCTATAATCTGTGATAGCAATGAGCTGATTAAAACAATGTTCTAGAAGAGATGAACTGAATATAGCAGTAAGGAGTGAGTTGGCAAAGGTTATTTTTGGATAACTTGCTTGTGCAATAGATGCCACAGGAAAAAGGAGCATTGGAACAGCGTATATTTAGGTTGGTGGCTGTTGGGTGGTAACCACACAGTCAGATGTGGTGGAACCTGAGCTGCTTTTGTGATTCTAACATGTGGTGTCAGCTAAGCAGCTAGTGACTCTGGGAAATCAGAGCAGTCTGGGTTAGATACACTATTTGAGAATCGTCAGTTCTAGATAATAATTAAAAACATGAGATTGAGCATCATCTATTAACAACCTGCAGCATTAAAAAGCTTTATAAAAGCAAAGCTGACTCAAACAGTAGCCACAGAGGAAGACGCAAGGGAGGAGGTGTATTCAATGACTTCACAGGAAGTTTTCTTGAAGAAGGCAGACAAATCAGTGTCTGGGCCTCTTACAGATTAAGGGATTTAATCACCCGGAGAACAAGGTCGTCCTTACATGGAATCATTACAATGCAGCAACGAGGCCAGAACTAGGTTGGAAATTGTGTCCAACTTAAAGAATAAAATCAATTTTCTCACTGGAACTAATCTTAGAGATCATCTCACGGTTTCTCCATGCCAACACTTCTCTTCCTCCCAGAAACATCATTCTACTTGTGTATAAGAAGAGTTGGATTATTTTGTTAAAACCTATTCTGTGTTATGAATTCATAGGCAGCACATGTTGTGGGAAGGATAATGTGTACATGGAAGGATGGTGAAAATCTGCATAAAGACACAGGTGTGTTGGAGCTTAGCCAAAGAGTGAACGGTACCAAGTAAAACACAGGGGGTAAGACGGAAGGCTAAAAGTACAGTGTCAGGAGTCAGAGTGGAGTGGAAGCTTCCAAAGTGAGAAGACACTGGGCCATGAGGTTTCCTCAAAGAGAAGATTGAACCCTGAGCCTGAGGAAGTTGCTGGATCTTGATGATTCTCAAGAAGCTTGAGAGTCAGCCAAAGAGTTTTAGACATTTCTCAGAGAAAGAGGGCTGCCTTCAAAGCATTTGGTTAAGAAAGTGGTAGGAAAAATATGGATATTTTAAAAGCAAACTCATTCATGTACACACCAAAGTGGAAAGAAAGAAGAAATCAAGAAAAAGAACAGAAAAGAGGTACAGATATTTTAAAAGTGGAAATTAATGTATTATTAAGTGTGCACAAGACACTATATTTTATACTAGAAATGAATTGAGTCACCATTGTATTAGTCATTATTTCAAGGGTATGTGCAATTATTAATAATTTAAGTCAGATAATAAAGAACATGCAATGCTTATGACATTCATTTTCTTAGGAAATTTCTGATTCTATAAATAGAAAAAATGCTTACGTATCCATTGAAATAATGGTTATTCCTATGCTTGTGAGAAGAAACTGAGAAAGAGAGGAAGAGAGGGAGAAGGAGAGATATTAAACTTGAACCAGGAAAGGATTAGAGAGAGACTTATACTGAAAATGTTAATGAATTCTACTTTCTAGTTAATAAATTCTAGTTTTTGATTTTCAATAACCTTGACTATGCCTAGATATTTGGCCATAAAACAAACATACTTTTTTCTACCATGGTGGCAACCTGGGACTGAAATTAGGGAACTGGCAGGTGTCAATGATAGTGCAGGAAGCTAGGAGGATGTTAGGACTATACTCCTGTAAGTTTGGAAAGCTACTCTTCAGAAGCATTTAAGCATAGTTATAATATCTGTCTAAAAAAAAAAAGAAAGAAAGAAAGAAGGGCTACGGTACATTTGCATGTTAGAAACAAAATCTGATAATGTCCTACAGGGCATGAATACCATAATCTTCAGTATCTTTTACTGCAGAGAAAAGAAAATTATCCCATTATATCACTTTACAGTAATATAAAATGTCTGGACCAGAATCATTTGTATAAAGTTATATACTTTGCCCAGTCCTATGACCTTCCCACCATGCTACTGATAAGAAAATGCTATTAGCAAGACATTGATAGGTTAGGAGATAAGATGTTTGCTTATTTTCAGATTAGGTCTACATATCCATCTAAATATATCTACATACATGTTAGTAAACAGTTCAGCTTTTTTTGTGTGATTCTTGTTGGCAATTTGTTTAATAATGTGAATATACTTTTAGTAAGGTGTGGAGAATGTCACAAATAATAAAAACAACTTGAATGTTATACTTATTTGACCGACTAGCATCACTGGATACCTTAATGTTCAGGAATCACTTTTTGCCACAAGAAACAAAACAAAGTACCAAGTTGACATTTCATAAAAGTTGGAATCAACGCCTCAGGAAAGAAGCCTTTGTGGGTACAAACACAATCACATTTTCAAAAAATGAGTAATATGGTAACAGAAGTAAGATGATCACTCAATATTTTCTTCCATTGTGGTATTCTTGAAATCAGTTTTTCCCTACTACGGCCTTGTTTTTTCCTGGTGGAAGGAACTAACAAAATACCTTTATATGATCTATGTGATAGAGCAATATGAGGAAAGAAGCATTTCTGCTTAGTAGGACAGTGAGCACCCTCTTACAGAATCCAAGTTTCCAGGAAGCTTTGTTGACGAACTAAAACATACTGCTTTCTTTTAAGGAAAATAAAAAGTGTATTTTTATCCAAGCATATTTTTGATTTTGTAGTCCATTTAGAGATACCTTTATTAACTTTCATTTGCAAAATGTTGTTTCTTCCTCAGTTTATTTCTCAGCTCTCTCTTTTTTCTCTTTTATTAGCATTTAAATTTCTCCCTTCCACTCACAAAGTTTAAAACCGCAGGCTGCTTAGTTTCCATTTTTCTGCACACATGATCTACATCAGTTGCCCTCTTTTCATTTAATCAGTTAAATTTGACATTTTTTGCAGCTCCAATTGCCCAAAATATTGTCCCTATTTACTGTCATTTTGGTTCTCCAAATGTTGTCTTAGAACTCTCAAATGGTAAATACTGCCATTTTTTAAAAATGTGACACTATTTGTCAGAATTGGAGTTAGACATGTTGTTTCCTGGGAAACTGACAAAGAGAACAGTTCATACATCTGGTGGTGGCTGTCAGTGGCAAGGGAAATGCTTAGTGGGATGCGGGTGGGGGGGTGGGAGGTGGGCAGGGTCCCTGCCTTGGACCTCAGGCAGAGGCTAACTGCATATGCCAATGGCAGGAGGGGGTTGAGGTCCATCTGTGTGAGCAACACTCAGTTCATCTTTTACTTCCAAAAGATTGGCCAGGAGTTGTCAGAATATTTTCTAAATCCTTATAGTGATAGATACACAAATCACTGAATACCAGTGATAGAAGCAGCCTTAGAAATATAATCCGCACTCTCTCAAACAAATGATTTTCTCTATTACATCCCAGAGAGTGGCATTTAATATTTGATAGGGCACTTCAAATTTTCACTACTTCCCAAACCAGCCCGGGCCATTCTCATTGGGACAGCACTATTTTTATGTATCCCAGACCTGCTTTTCATAGAATCCACTGTTTGAAAGAAACTATTACTTTAAATAAATTGAAATGATAGCATTTAAAGTTTAGTAAGACATCATGACTACATGAGATATTTAATCTATGTATCTCACATATATACATATATGTATATATCTAAGGTTTTTTTAATAAAGATTTTATTTATTTATTTTAGAGAGGAGGAAGGGAGAGAGACAGAGAGGGAGAGAAACAGCAATGTATGGTTGCCTCTCACATGGCCCTCACTGGGGACCTGGACTGCAACCCAGGCACGTGCCCTGACGAGGATATATCTAAGTTTTTATCCTTTAATTTTCTTTCATGATTTTTTAGTTTAATTTTCTTATTGAATGTATTTTTACCAAAGGAGATATTTATTGTCTATGCGGTCCAATGCCCCAGCTGCAGTGAGAGCTCAATAAGCATCGGTTTTTTATTTCACCTGCGTGGCTCAGGCCAACACTTGTAGAGGGAACCTCGATTCCAGTCTCTCTCTCACACCCCACCGTAGCTTCCTAACTAATGTTTCTCTTTCCAACATGCTGTTTTCTACTGTCTCATCTTAATAAGTGGCCACAGGGATCCTTTAAATCATAAATCAGATCATATTGCACCTTGGCCAAACATCATCAAAAGCAAAGTCCTTTATGCTGGCCCTCAGGGTGCTACAGGATCTGACCTCTAGCTTACTTCTCCGATCTCCTGACTTAGTACGAAACACCTCATAGGCTCCCTATCCACCACACATGTCCCCATGCACATCCTGGGACTATCCAACGATGTTTTTAGGCCCCACTCTAGCTATTCCCTCTACTGGAAAACTTTTCTTTAAGAATCTTGTGGATCACTCTTGCCTCTTGTCCAAGTTCTTGTTCAGTCCCCACCTTCTCAGTGAGACACCGTTTGACCCCAGTATTTAACACTGTAAGCTGCAGCTCCATGCCTGGATCGCTCCTCACCTGCCTTACCCTTCTTTACATTTTCCCCATACCTCCCACCTTCACAATGATGTATGGCGTGACAGTTGTTTGTTTTCTGTGTCCCGCAGCTAGAGTATAAGCTCCATGATCCACGAATGCAGGGGCAGCTGTCTATATGGTGCAAGTCCCTGATCCAGTGGCAGAAATTTAGTAGATTTACAGTTGTTCACTTCTTTCTTTGTTTTCAAATCAAGATTGCACATTTAGTCTCACACAATTTTATTTTTGATAAGTTTTTAAATCATTTGTCTGTGAATGGCAATTAATTGTTTACCTTTTCATCCAACAAATAAGATAAACCTAGCAAATTTGGTGAAGTTGGATATTTCATATACATGGTGTCAACAGAATTTGTTGTTAAAAATTCTGTTTCTTATAGGTAAGGCCAAATACAGAGCTGTGCAACGTGCACATGTTAATCAAGATGACACTATTACTGTAAGCATTTTTTTATTCTACAATATTGAAATAACATGCATTAATAGTCAGTGCAATCTTCATTTCCTAAAAGGGCTCCTGAACTATTTTTGGGAAAATGTATCAGCTCTATGGCATGTATCAACATATTCCATGTCTATATTTTAACTTCATTTTGCTAGTTCCATAGTAACATTTTTTCCAGTTTGATACAACTGCATCATGCTAACATCTAAAAATTATCATTGTCTTAAGCGTTCACAAATTACCTGCGGATTAAAAACACTTTTAACACATATCTATTAGAATCTACTTTTGATGTGCTTTAAAATGGAAATCTTTTGGGCTTCTTTTTATTCTCTTGTATTTCTTAGGGGGAGCAGTAAGGATTTAAAACTCACATTTGCATGTTCTTTTAACACTACTGATTATTTAAACTACTTTAAGCAACTGAAGAGCTCAGCTTCGTAACTGTGAGCTAGTCTAGAATGACAGACAAGACTCGGTTAAGATTTTAAAAGCCTGGTTTTGCATTCTTGTGTCCCCAGTTAATGGCTCTGAGACTTAGAAAATGTCTCTGAGGTGCAACGTCACCTTATTTTATATAAAAGCAGCAAGCGATGTTCATTCAGTGTACCTCTCGTGAGTCAACAAGAATGAATGGATGCAGATGCACATTACTACACATCATATTAAGGCAAGGACTTATTATTGTAAAGTTCTTTAAGGGAAGAGCACTACATTATTGTCACATTTCCTCAATACCTACAAGAGCATACAGGTTGGTACTCTAAGGATATGTGCTGAGGTATAATGGCTTACATAATGTGGACCGAAAATCCATTTGTATTATTGAGCCCTTTGATGCAACTCAAAATATTTGAATGAAGCTTTTATCATGGGTAAATGCTAATAGGTATTAATCCTTTGGAAGTGAAAGACAGAAAAGAGAGTCCTGTCTTTAGGAGCTTATACTTCTATAGGAAAGTGAGCGATATTACATTTCTTTAAAATGCTACATGCTGTAATGTTCTGTTATCATCTTTTAAATAAGGAGAATTTTATTACTGATTAAAACTTGTGCACATACGAGGGCACATATATATTGTCAATATATATCAATGTCATCCTGAATCTCTGATTTTAAATGGGATGATTACAGAAAATTAATAACTTCCAATATGACCATTTGACTGTAAAAAGTTTATATACTCAAAGATAATACAAATCCATATTTACCTTTAAAGATAATTCAGCACTTACTGATTTGATTTTATTGAACTCTGTCATCATAATTTTCATATATGAATAAAAAAGCTTTAAACCTCTGTTATCACAACGGCTGGTGTAGCTCAGTGGATTGAGTGCAGGCCTGGGAACCAAAGGGTCACCAGTTCAATTCTCAGCCAGGGCACATGTCTGGGCTGTGGGCCAGGTCTCTAGCAGGGGGTGCATGACAGGCAACCACACACTGATGTTTCTCTCCCCTTCTTTCTCCTTCCCTTACTCTCCCTCTAAAAATAAATACATAAAATCTTAAAAAAAGAAAACTCTGTTATCTTAAATAAAATCTGGAAAAATTCAGGCAACATACACTATGCTGCAATAATTTCTCTGAGTCAATAAATATAAGGCCTAATAAATGGAAAGTTCTGCATTAGTAGATCACTTTAGGGTCCTAGTTTATCTCTCAAAACCCATTTTAAAGTAGCTGCAGATACCGTTGGAAAATATTACTTTCCATAGCATAATATTTGCAGTGCAATAATAAAACTGCTTAAAATCTTGCTGTTTTTGAAACTTGAAAGTTGTAATTCATGATATCTTATAGAAAATACAATTTTGCCTTTGATTTTCATTAGATAATCAATATATCTAGAAATCATAAGCAAAATAATCATTTAATTTATGTCATTACGAATAAGCAATAGCAAAAGAGACGGGGATGCACTGAGTGCAGTGCACTGGACGAGTGTGACTTGCAGACCAGATATTAGGAGGCACAGCTTTGGTCCCAGCTGCGCAGTAGTGTCACCACGGTTACTGCTACCGCTCCCTCTCAAAGCACCATTTGCCCAGAGTACAGTCACACAGATTGGCTTTTATCAGGTACTGCATATCAGACAAGATATGCAGCCTTACTTCTTTAACTCTGAAATTAAGGAACAGGGAACAAAGTAAACACACACATTTGCACACATAACCACAGGAAGAGTTAGTGCAAGATGAAGGTATCATTTCAAGACAATGGGAAAAAAGAAAGCATTTCGAAATGGTGTTATAACAATGGGGTTAGTCATCTATAAAAATAAAATTGGATGGCCACCTCAGATATGATTCAAAAACAAATTCTGGAGAGACAACAAAATTGAGACATAAACACAAACTGCACTTGTAAAACTATTAGGAGGAACTTTTATGATGTGAAATCAGAAAGAATATTGTCATTATAAATTGGGAAACAAATGCAAACACTTATATATAAAAAATATAAATACCATAAAAGCAATAATGATGACGTAAAGTAAAAAACACCTGTGAGGCTCGGCTGGTGTAGCTCAGTGGATTGAGCGCGGGCTGGGAACCAGAGGGTCCCGGTTCGATTCCCAGTCAGGGAACATACCTGGGTTGCAGGCCAGGTCCCCAGTGAGGGCCGTGTGAGAGGCAACCATACATTGCTGTTTCTCTCCCTCTCTATCTCCCTCCCTCCCCCTCTCTCTAAAATAAATAAATAAAATCTTAAAACAAAACAAAAAAAAAAACCTGTGAGAAAAATTTTCAATTCATCTAATGAAAAAACTGTTAATTATCTTGAAATATGTAAGTTCCTGAAAAAGTGAGGAAAAATTTCAAACTCTATATGAAATTGTGCAATATAGAGATTATGCCACACAAAGTAAAATTTATGAGGAGACATGGAACTTGAGTCATAATTGAAAAATTTGAAAGTAAAGCATCTGATAATTTTCATTTATTAAACTGACAAAAACAATTTTTTAAAACAATATTGGCAATAAGGTATGAAGAAAGAAATTCTATTTTTTTTTAAATTATCATCCAAGGATATTTTTTCATTGCTCTTGGAGAGAGGAAGGAAGAAAGAGGGATATTGATGTAAGGGCGAAGTATTGATTAGTTGCCTCCTGTACATGCCCAGATCAGGAATTGTACATGCCCCTACCAGGGATCCAACCAAAACCCTAACTAGGTATGGGCCATGACTGGGAATTGAACCCTCAGCCTTTTGGTTGTGGGACAATGCTCCAACCAATTGAGCCATACTCGCCGAAGATGAAGATAAATTCTTATAAAAATTCCTCAGTTTTCACTTAAATACAATAAGTATCAACAGATAAAACCCATGCAAAATATGGCTCTGTAGAGTCATCTATAATTTTTAAAAGAACAAAAGGGTCTTGAAGTTGAATTGTTTGAAAACCACCAATTAGAGTAAAGGTCTATCACAATGAACTCTACCTTTTATTAAGAAGAAAGAAAATACGAATATCGCGTCATTTCTAGCAATGTGAGGTTGAAGGGTTGGAAAATGCAGAGTATTTCTGACTTAACAGTTCATTTTACAGATAAACTACTTTTCACTTGGTGAACTGTCACAATTAGTAATGTCAGTTTGTAAGGAGAGAGCATTTTTTTCTTATTCATGGTAATTAATTCCATTCCTCTCATATGAAATAAACTGCCAGTGGGAAGAGTTGATAGAGGGCTGTAAACAAGAATAATTCTTGTTCTAATCGTATTCTACATGTACTCTGCTTTGGACCAGTCAACTGAAGCAGTATTAATACTTCTCACCATCAGGTTGTGGGTGATATGGTTAAACAAGCTTGAAATTACTACAAAATGGCACTTAAAAAAAACATTTGAAATGTTCTCAAATGCTAAATATACAAACATCAAACCTTTCTTCAGTTAAAGAATTTTGTGGATATTATGGGAGATCAAGCTTGGCATGCATATAAGCAGCAAATGGTATCATGCAGCCTAATATTATATCTTTAATTCAATCAGATCTAATTTTTTACATAAAAAATGACCCAAAGCTCCTCCCTCTGTCTGTTGTTAACAATATCCTCATTGATTTGTAACAGAAGAATGTAAAACCACCGGGATGCTATGAACTTTAATGAATTTACACTTAATCTTATTTCTCTACCTAAAAATTGTTCTTTCATCCTTGGAAATTTGTTCAAAGGCCCTATGTTTAATTTCACTAGGTTCTGAAACACTTATTTTACCATTATTCTCCTGAAGAATATAGGATAAGTATAAAGGAGTTGAAAATTGGACCAAAATATTACATACATTTTTGGCATCCTTAAAAATCCCCAAGATGTATTGTGAGCTATTTTGGTGGAAGAGGAAAAAAATGACTAACCCTACAATTATAAATTGCAATATTTTTAAGTCTTTGATAAGATATTCCTTCTCATTTTTTAAAATTTAAATTTGGTGGCAGTTAGGCTCTGCAGCCTCCTCTCAGTTCTTTGAGCCCTGAGCCACCATGTGCATCCTTAGAATGCCACACTATCAGGAACCCAAGTCACACGAGGGGGCCATGTGTTGGCTCTCCAACTGACAGGGCCATATGGGCCCAGCTTTCACGTCATCTCAACTTTAATGCCAAATACATGAGTGAAGAAGCCTTACAATGATTTCCCCAGCCAATTAGTTAGGTAACCCCAAATCTTTCAAGTCTTTCTTTATGAGGCTCCAGAAACACATACAGCAGAGACAAGTCACGCCAGACAACTTATCCCTGATCCATGGAAGCTGTGAGCATAAAAACCATGGCTGTTGCTTTACAGCAGCAAGTATATAAATTGTTTTGTTACACTTCAGTAGCTATCTGGAAGATATTAATTCCCTAAAATATTTTTGTCACTATGGGTGACTTGAATTTGTTTCCCCTTTGTTACTGCACCTTCAACTTCACACATATAGCAGAGAAATGCAGAGCCTATGATTATAGTCTCTGGATTCTACTAAAAAATTAAGAATACATTCTCAGAAAGTGGTTATGAAAAAGCCAATAGTCTCAGCTTCCCATGTATTTTATCACTACATCTCCCATTCAGGCCAGAGTACTGAGAGCATGTTGGGTAGTGTAACAAATGTAAACACACTGGACAGTGTATTAAACTAACAATGCAGTTATTTGTAAAGTCCTAAAGATCATGCTCAAAACCCTTTAAAATCTGAAACCATACTTAAAGGATTTCCTATTATATCATAGCATACTCTTCTCAAAGGAATAGCTTCTGAAAGAGTCATATTTAGACTGGAGAAATTCTGGCAGCTGCCTAAAGCTGTTCTCCACCTCCTGTGGAAAAGTGGCTGCAGATCAAGTTCCACATCGTCCTCCGGTGACACTCATCCTGAGCTGTGTCATGCACTGAACAGGCAATAAGAGTGTGTTCTACAGTGAATCTATAACCTAATGACTTGAGAAAAGCTCAAAACACTGACTATGTGTAATTGGTTATCTTTGTTAATCAAGATTTTTCTCAGTTTTGTACATGTGAAAAAAAAGCAGAAGGATACTTTGGAGACTGAACTTAATATTGAAGGTAACATTTTTATACATAAGCCTTAGTTTTTAATTTTATATCAATCAAAATACAATCACTTTAATTAAATCATTCCATAATATTATTATGGGTAATAATACTTAATAACATTAAATCATTCCATATAATTATGGGTAATAATAAGTATGATTTTATTGCTTTGATTTAATTTCTAAGTAAAGAGTCTACAAACAATTTGGTAAAATAGGAGGTTTCCTTTTGTTACCAAAATGAAAATCTGATCCAATTTCCAAATTTTCTTTACTGTGTTTTTGTTTTGTTTTATTTTTTAAAATATTTTATTTATTTATTTTTAGACAGAAAGGAAGAGAAGGAGAAAGAGAGGGAGAGAAACTTCAATGTGTGGTTGCCTCTCGCACGCCTCACACCAGGGGACCTGGCCCGCAATCCAGGCACATGCCCCAAATGGGAATTGAACTAGTAACCCTCCGGTTCACAGGTCAGAGATCAATCCATTGAGCCACATCAGCCAGGGCATGTTTTATTTTCCTTAGGACAAAAATGTCTAGGGATTTCTGAGTTTGATAGCTTGAAATCAAATCAATAAAATTAAAAAATAATATAATATTTTTATTTTCAATATTGAAGACATCTGCACAATTAAGGCACTATATAAATGCATAAGCCAGCCCTGGCTGGTGTAGCTCAGTGGATTGAGTGCGGGTTGCAAACCAAAGGGTCTCCGGTTTGATTCCCAGTCAAGGCACATGCCTGACCAGGTCCCCAGTGGGGGCCATGTGAGAGGCAACCACACATTGATGTTTCTCTTCCTCTCTCCCTCCCTTCCCTTCTGTCTAAAAAATAAATAAATAAATAAAATCTTTAAATGAATAAGCCAAATGGCTAGATTGTAGTCTGATTAACTTAACATTGTATCATTCATTCAAAAAAATTAAAAAGGAAAACTAACATTAAATTGATTGCTATAGAACTGTGTTAGTCAATTGGCACACTGATGGTCTTGGCTGTTTTGGTAATTTTGCACCAAATATTTCTTGTGTTGTAACTTTTTTATATAATAACTACTAGTAGTAGTTATTATTATTATTCTAATATTCACGGGGTGCTAATCCTGTAATCAATAACTGTGAAGGGGTTTGAGATTTTAGCCTCTTGTAAACTGAGTTAATCTGCTTATCAGTTCCATTAATGGTGGCATGAAACATGGGATTCCCAACCCAGAGACAAAGGACATCGTTACTCAGGACACAACAGGAAGCATGAGCTTCGTGTTCACAGTAGTTCTCCGTGCCTCACAAGGGTCACGGGGACCATGTGAAACAGCTCACGTGTGCACTGCACAGTGTGTACACATTAAAGAACCCTAAGTATATAAAACCCTAATCTTTTAAAGCTAACTCCTAGCCAAGAAGCTCAATCTTTCCACAGAAGGAAGCATTATCTTTATTACACTGGTCAGGAAATAAAGCTTTCCTTTTCCTTGAAAGAAGATTTGATCTCTATGATACATGATTCTATCTAGTTCTATTCTATCTCTGATACATGGTTTATATAAGGACATCAGTGATTCTTGCTCAGATGTGCAGAAACACGAGATATCTCCCCAAACATGTCTCAGGTAGAGTGCTAGATAGTTTATATACAATAGCTTGGTTCATCCCCACAAGGCTCTGTGAGGTAGTTTTGAATTGTGTAGTAAATTTACAGAGAAGATGAAGTAACTTGCCAAGGCCAAAAGGCTGTACAGTGGTGGAACCTAGAGTTGAACTCAAGAATTCTCCAATTACAGATACTAAGCCATTATACTATATTAAGCTTTAAAGTTGCTAGGAACTTAGCAATGATAACCATAACATAAAATGTCCCTTTAAGAAAAAATATGGTATCCAAGTAGGTGGAAGCTGAGTCCATTTGCTCTTGCCCCCAGCTCAGACACTTGGCTGATCTTCTGAAAAATAAACTGAACATCCAATGGAATCTTAGTTGATAGGAAGTTTGGAAGCCAAGGAGTACAGAAGACGCTTCCCAACAGGAGGTATGGAGATTTTATAGGTTAAAGGGGAAATACCCTGTGCATGGCACCCACATCCCTGAAGAGCCTGGTCAGAGATCACAGCTTTCCAGCTCCCTCCCCTCCAGGGGCTGGGAACCCCCAGAACTGGGCCAGGAGTGACTTGGATACACAAAGTTGGGGAGATGCAGGCTACACACACACACAGGGAGCAGCACACCCACAACTGCAGTGGCAAATGCCAACTAGGAGAGTGTCAGAAAGACAAAAGGATTCTATCTGCACCTTTGTTGGGTAGAGGACACAGACCATGGCCAGCTGTGACTGTGAGAGACTCTTGGCTTTTGGGAGAAATGGTGTGTATGGAAAGCCAGACAGTGACTCAGTGCTGCAGTGGGAGTGCCCAGAGGGGCTTTTTGAAAGGAGAGGTGAGGTGTGCTGGTCAGGGACCCCGTGGGCAGCTGCTCTGCCAGCAGAGGGAGAGGACTGGGACGTAGTTTGCTCCCACTGAGTTCAGCTGGGCAGACAGATCAGAAGGGTGCACAGCGAGGGGGTGTCTCCACCCCAACCACACACAGCTGGCAGGGCGAAATCTGTGCTGAGTGGAGAGTTCAGGACTGCCAGCTGTGAGGGCACTGAGCGGGGAACAGAAAGGGTTGGAGTTGAGCATCTGAGATTATTGATAGCAACACAGAGGCCCCTTTCCCTCAGAGATTGAACCGCCAGGAAGGGAAGGTCACACTCAGCCCCTTCTTCCTGCAGGCTTGCGAGTACCACCAAGGGGAAATCAGTCTCAAGAACCCCCTGTAGGGTGCATATCTACAAGAGAAATAGAAAGAGGACGGCCTAAAGAGCCCATTTTGAACTTCTCTCAGGGAGAAAAAATGCACTAGGTCCTAGTGCCCTATTTCACTGAGGCCAGCAAAGCAGGGGAATCAGAAGGGTGCAGCAAGAGGGAATCAGGGTCCTGCCTACCCTCAGCTCACACACACAGAGCTGCCATCAACACCAGTCAGGAAAGAGCTGACCCTCTTACTCAGATTGGCCCCTCCCTTGAAACAGACAGCTAACTCATCAGAAACTATACGTTATTGGAAATAAGCTGTGGCAGACCAAGATGAGTGGTGCAAGGGCAGAGGAAATACACCCATGATTTTACCAGAAGACTGAACAGTACCTCCCAGGGGAGATCCAGAGGTCCCACCCTCCCTATAGCAACAGAAGCTCCTTCTAGAGGCAGGGAGTGCTGCAAGAAGTTGGATGGCCCACCCTGGGACCTTGAGCTGATAAAAAGCCAATGACAGATCCAGAAAGAGAAGTCAGAAGACAAACACCAAACCGGAGACAAATTTCACCTCATTCTTCTTCAGAATTTGTGTGTTTTTTTACCTTTCACATAGACTTTTTAACATTTCTTCTTTTGCCTCAGTTGAATTCAAACTAACTTACTATTCTCTGTCTTTCTTTTTATTCTATTTCTTTAGATTTTATATATTTTTTATTTTATTGTTATTTCAAATCTCACATTGTATCCTTCCCTTTGCCTTCTTCCTGCCCTTTGTTATTTACATCGTAAATTTTATTTTCCCCCATGCTATGCCTTGTCCTTATTCCTTACTCTTACTATTTGTACTCCCTCTATTCTCTGAAAAGCATTTTTTCCTTCTTTTAGAGAGCTCACATTCTTTTCACCTTCTTATAATATTATCTGCTTTCCAACTTTATACATCGTGGCTTGTTTGGTGTGGATAGTATGGTTAATTCTGTTCTTCTTCAACTGTATTCTATTTGTTCACTTTTTTTTTTAAATTTCAAATCTCATAGGTTATTCTCCCCCTGTCTTATTCCATTTGTCTTCCTCCTGCCCTTGCTTTTTTGAGTTTGGAATTTTATTTTTTTCCCTTTCTGAGCCCAGATATGATTCTTTACTTTTACTATTTTTTCCTCCCATATCCTCTCAAAATCATTTTTATTTACTATGGGCATCTCATTTTCTCTTTTCTGTTTTGTATAATATTCTTATTCTCTTTCCATTTTTATTAACCTTTTCTCAGCAGTCATTTTTATTAACCCTGTTGTGGTTTTTCTGCAATTTTGTTCTCTTTGGTTCACTATCTTTTTAATAGTGAACCAAACTATTAAGACTTTTTCACTAGTATTAAATGGATTAAATGCTCCAATAAAAATACATAGTGTATCTGAATGGATAAGACAACACACGGGCATTTATGCTGTCTACAAGAGACACACCACAGCACAAAAGATCTACACGGACTGAAAGTGAAGGGGTGGAAAAAATATTCTAAGCAAGCAGACATGAAAAAAAGCTAGGGTAACAACAAGCATACCTCAACATAATAAAAGCCATATACAGGAAGCCTACAGACAACATTATATTCATTGGGCAAAAACTAAAAACTTTCCCTCTAAGATCAGAAGCAAGATAAGGGTGTCTGCTTTCACCACGTTTATTTAACATGGAGTACTGGGAGCTCTAGCCACAGTGATCAGAAAAGAAAAAGAAATAAAAGGCATCTAATTGGAAAGGAGAAAATATAACTGTCATTATCTGTGGATGACATGATAATGTACACAGAAAACCCTTTAGTGTCCACCAAAAAACCCACTTGACCTAGCAACTGAATTTGGCAAAATAGTGGGATACAAAGTCAATATTCAGAAACCGATAGCATTTTTGAACACCAACAATGAAATATCAAAAAGAGAAACTAGGGGGGGGAACCCATTCACTACAGCAACAAGAAAAATAAAGTACTCAGGAATAAATGTAACCAAGGTGGTGAAAGACCTGTACTTGGAAAACTATATAACACTAAAGAAAGAAATTAAGGAAGACACAAATAAGTGGTGGCCTATATCATGTCCATGGACTGGAAGAATTAACATTATTAAAGTGTCCATGCTACCCCAAGCAATCTATAGATTCAATGCAATTACTATTAAAATATAAAAGGCATATTTCACAGATCTAGAACAAATGTTTTAAAAATTTATATGTAACCAAAAAAGAATACAAGTAAGTAGCCTCAGTAATCTTGAGAAAGAAGGATAAAGTAGGCAGGATCACATTACCCAATATCAAACTATACTATAAGGCCACTAGAATCAAAATAGTCTGGTACTGGCATAAATACAGACACATAGATCAATGGAACAGCATAGAAAACCCAGAAATAAATCTAATTCTCTATGATCAATTAATATTTGACAAAGGAGACTAGAGCATACAATGAAGTAAAGACAGCCTCTTCAATACTTGGTGTTGGGCAATTTGGACTGGTACATGCAAAAATCTGAAAGGACTACCAACTTACACCACACAATAGAATAAACTCAAAATAGATAAAAGACATAAATACAAACAGTGACACAATAAAAGTCCTAGAGGAAAACATAGGCAGGGGAATTTCAGATATCCCACAGGCAATAATTTTGTTGCCATATCTCCTAAAGAAAGGGATATAAAGGAAAAAAATAAACAAATGAGACTAATGAAATTTAAAAGCTTTTGAACAGCCAAATAAACCATCATTGAAATGATAAGGGAACTGACTATATGGGCCAACATATTTGTCAATGATATCTCGGACAAAGGTTTGATCTCCAAAATATTTAAAGAACTCATATGACTCAACACCAGGAAGACAAACCATCCCATTAAAAATAGGCAAAGGATCTGAACAGACACTTCTCCAGGAAGAACATACAGATGGCCCATACACATATGAAAAGATGCTAAGCATCACTAGCCATCAGAGAGACCCAATTTAAAAATGCAATGAGATATCACTTCACACCTCTCAGAATGGTCATCGTTAATGTCATCAAACAGCAAGTGCTGGCAAGGATGGGGAGAAAAGGGAACCCTAGTGCACTGTTGGTGGGAATGCAGACTGGTGCAGCCACTGTAAAAAACAGCATGGAATTTCCTTAAAAAACTAAAAAATGGAACTACCTTTTGAGTCAGTGATTCCACTGCTGGGAATATACACTAAGAATCCCAAGCCATCTATTCAAAAGAACTGATGCACCTCTATGTTCATAGCAGCACTGTTTACAGTAGCCAAGTGTTCAAAACAGTTTAAGTGCTCATAAGGAGATGAAAGAATCAAAAACCTGTGGTACATTACACAATGGAATACTATGCAGCAAAAACCTGTGGTACATTACACAATGGAATACTATGCAGCAAAAAGAAAGAAATATCTCCTACCTTTAGCAACAACACAGATGGAACAGGAGAATAGTATGCTAAATCAAATAAGCCAGTCAGTGAAAGACCAATGCCATATGATGTCATCTATAAGAGGAATCTAATGAACAGAATAAACTAATGAACAAAACAGAATCAATGGCATGGAAACATGAGACAGACTGAAAGTGATCAGAAGAGTGGCAGAGGGGGTAACGGTGGACAGAAGGGGACGGGACTAGACAAAGAACATGTATGAATGACCCACGGACATGGACAACCACATGGGAATGACTGCAGGAGCTGGGAGTGGGATGTGGGGAGGAGGGCAAAAGGGGAAAAATTAGAACAACTGTAATAGAATACCAACAAAAATGATTTAAGACAGTTAAAACATTGTTATTAAAATGCTTCTTTTAACATTAAATACATATAAGTTTGAAAAATATGGAAACAGATAAAATTAATTGTGACATATATGATTTTAGTACAATCATATTTTGACAAATGCCACTGCAGCTTAGATGCATTCTATAAGAAATTCATTGTAGTCAACACAGTGTATGAAAAAGTTCTATTTATAGAAAAAAATTACAAATTTGACATAGATAAGAAAATATTTGAGTCATAAATTCAGTCTCAGTTTATCTCTAGAACACTGAACTATATGATGTGCCCATTTATTTATTGGGCATGTGAATAAATTGCAAGCCTCTGCTCTGTCTTGGACCATGGAGATGGCATGTCTCTTCTAAATTCTGCTTTATTGTAATTCTGAGCCTTTAAAGAAAGAATTAGGCCACTAAGCTTACAAAAGATTTCATGTCTATTAAATCCATTCTATGTTATTGTGTTTATTTGAGGTAAATCTATTTATTTACACAAGTGGCTCTTTGATCATGCAGAGCTCCTAAAAACACAGCACACCAGGCCCTACGCTGCAAGATTTATTGCCATGGAGAAGGCCAAGCAATACCCAAGCACAGTGAGGAGGACAAAAGCTTCTCCAGATCACCTGCGAAGAACCCCTATGGCTTCCCATGGCTGCAGTCCAGAGACAGTCAAGCTGAACTAAATTGCACTCAACTATTTAAAACAAATACTATTGAAACAAGGTTTTGTTAAATATGCTATTCACCAATGCCTTATTATTGCTATCAGTACTAAAAACTATTAATGTAAATAAATTAATATTTCTAAGCACTTAGAACATTGCCTGACATAGAAACTTTTACATGAAAACTATATAGGAGTTTGTTAATCAAAATAAAATATGGAGAACCTAGGCATGGCCAAAGCTATTTGCTTTGGTATTTGGTTTAGAAATTGTCAAGCATTATATAAATTTCACACAAAAAATGAACTATTTTCCTAAATATTTTATAGAACATAGAATGCAGTGTGCCCAGATGCTTACATGAAAGCAATAAAACATTTGTAAAGAAGGAAATAAACAATGACTAAGAATAGAAGAAGAGAGTAAAATACTAGGAATAGATGCAGGACTGGGCCTGGGAAGATATGAGCCTAGAGCTGGTATTTCAATGCATCATCTGTCAGCTGAAGGCAAACCTTGGACCACAGTATCTGCTAAGAAATTCCTTGACTCCATATTGACTGTCAAGTTCTGCTAAGCTCTTTTCCTATGTCCCCTTTTTAATCCTCCCCACAGCCTTGTACATGGGGACTATTATCCCATTTTATAGCTGAGGAAATGTAGTTGGAGGGAATTCCAGAAACTGGGCTAAAGAAACATCCAGCAGTTTTCTTCTATGGTTTTTCAGGTTTCTGTCTCACATGCCAATGATTTCCATCCTTAACTGTGTAGTAGAAGTAATCTTCCATAAAATTCCTCGGACTGTCCTTCAATACTAAAAAAAAAAAAAAATATTTTCTAACTTCTTAATTACTGGATGTCCCCAAGTCTGACAAGTATACATCTGTTAATATTTTCTATGATCAATGAAAAGGAAAAAGGGCCTTGACCCATATTTGTTACAAACTCTCATAGTGATGAGTCATTGATTGTTCTTTCTCATCACTACTAGATGATTCAAAAAATTGGTCTTTAAATCAAATTGCTTCACCGTTTTGGTTGAGTTCGGCATTAGGCGCAGGTATTGATGACACCTAAATGCTCCATGCTATTTATGGACGGAAGAGTGCTATTATACACACATAGAAACACAACGGGCATCAGGAAAGAGAATGACTCACAAGACTGGCGCACATGTTTTCTGTGGAAAATTGGATTAAGCCATAAGAAGGAAGTCATGCTAGTGTTACAAGGATTCTAGGGGAGCTAGTACACAGGAGTTACTGGGCGTCAGAACCAGTCTAAAGTCGACGAGAGGCATTATGGATACTGTTTGAGCCTTTTAATGTACTTATAATTTGTTCTGTGAATCAATGTTTCATCTTGGTGCATCTATGTTAGGTGTCCATAAGGATGCATGTGTTTCTGAGTTATAAGGAATCCGATTGCCTAACTCCCTCAGAGTAGGCAGACATTAGTTACTTTACTGAATTAATAAATAGATGAATGAACTAGTGAATAAGTAAATATCTTGCTTAGTTCTCAGCATTGTCCCCCTCAGGTTCTGAAACTCAGAAACTGGGAATCCGTCTGCATGCTATTTCCTGCGTGATTTATAAGGACACCAAAGTCAAGGAGGATCCTGACGTATCGGAGCCTTGCATCTTGGTGTGTTAATGTGACCACCATAAACCAAGTGTTGTAGCCACGCCCCTACCTCTTACTGCACTGTTTCTTTCAGTTTGAAATCATCCAACTTACTTATATAGGTTGAATTTGCATATCATAGCCATAAATGTTCATCTCAGGATTCCTGTATTTCCAGTGATTTACTGGAAATTGAAGCACCATGGCTTTCTGCAGCAAGGTAATGTAGGGTAGTTAGGAAGGCCCGGCTCTCACAGTGAGTAGCAGCTGAAATAGAAACTTAGATATGAGAGATATTTTCAGATACATAATGAGAGGGACAGAATAAAAGACAAGAATGGGGGCTAACATTCTTAGAAGAGGTTTACAGTATATGTCAGACAATATTCAAAAATCTTTCAAAGATTAGCTCATTTGGCATTACAGAGCCTGAAGGGTCTTATCTTAAAAGTCTCATCCCCAGCATATGGATGACAAAAATGGAATACAGAGAAGCTAAGTGATTTACCAAGGTCACGCACTCACACTCTGATAATTAGTAAGTCTGGGATTCCAACTCAGGGAATCTGGTGCCAGAGCATGCACCCTTAATCACTGTCAAATGCCATCTATCTGATGTGAAAAAAAAGCTAAATGTAGAGCAAGAAAGGAGAAACACACATGCACATACACACTGAAGGAGCAAAGTTACAAGAGTTACAGCATAGGAGCAAAGGAAAAGTGAAACGAGAAGGAAAATGATTTGGGGGTGGGAGATAACCTGTCCTAAAAAGAAAAAAACTCCACCCAGCCTAGCAAAAGTGAAACATGATGCAGAAGTCTCTCCTACATTTTCCACTGTGGCATTTCGTGTTCTATAACCTTATCAATCAAGGAGGAAATATTGATCATGTGGTTACCATCTAAGAGGCTCCATAAAGCTCCAAGGGACACTGATGCATGAGAAGAGAGAAAAAGGACGGCAGTCAGTGCTAAGAGTTCAGAGTGGTTCAATAACAAGATGCCCAATGTACTGCTAAGGGAACAAACATGATGCAAGCCAGCCACAGAGCTACAGCTAAGCTTATAAAACAGGCCTTGCTTCTGCTACATAAGATCCACCGTACATTTAAAGAAGACCATGGCCATCATGGCTAACATAGTAAAAACAAATATCAAAATTAAAACGAATTCAAAAATCCATATCCTAAGGTGTTTCTGATGTTTAATAGAGGATAATGCAACTAGAAAAACAATCTGTGATATAAAATAAGTCCAAGAATGAAAAATAAACCTGAAAAGTGATCAAGGCTTTGTCATGTGTGACATCTTGAGATACAATTTAAATATGCGCCCCCCTCATGAGTTGGTTCACCATGCACTTAAATATCAGACAGCTAGTATTATGCATTCAATGCCAATAAACTCGCATGAGGTACAGTATTTAGATAAATTGCTTTGTTAATTTGTCATAGCTAAGGACTATTTTAGAGCATCACAGTCCTTCCCATATTTGATGAGTAAAATAATTCCTGTTAGCTCTGATACACGCTTCTTCAATGATAATTGTCTGTCTTCCCAATCTAATCTCAGTTGTGATTCCATCTGTCAAAATAACTTCAACTTATTTAAAATGCTAACACAAATCTACAGCTAGATTTTTTTTCCTCTCTCTCTCAGTTTTACAGGTCCTAAATGGATAAAAATTATATCTGAATCCTAAAACAAACTTCTACTTTCTTCTGTAGTTAGCATGTGCTATAAAAACTGTGATGACTATTTTCTCCATAAATGTGATTAAAATTGAGTCCATGTTATTAGGACTATTGATGTTACTCCCTAATAGCAATATTTCTCCTTTAAATATAGGGCTGGCTCCTTTAAGTTTTAAGAAACTAGGCATTTTAAAGTGAAAAGTCTAAAATCTGTTAGTGCTGTCTGTCTACAGATCAGGTGTAAAAGTCTCCTTTTTAATATACATTTATGGGGGAAGTGCCTGAGAATTGGTAAGCTTGTCAGGCCTAGACATGAGAAAATGCCACATGACTAATATATGTTATTTAACACAGAGTGATATAAGATAATTTGATTCAAAATCTTATTCTTCCTCCAAGTTTTTTAAATATCTCTGTTTTTACATTAACTCTTGCAACCATCTCTTTCTTGGCCTGTGTATCTAACTGGAGATGAGTGGTTATATCTCTGCATACATATCTATACATCCCTGTCTCTTTTTAAGTTTTACTTTCTTGCTTTTCTCCCATTCCACCCTCTCTGCTCTATTTCATACTTCTTGCACTTTAAACAAAGATCACTCCAAATTCCTCATTATGCCCTCTCCCCAGTGTGCCTTTCACACAGTTAATTACATATTTTTGTTGGGAATTGAATTTGTGAATTACAATTCAGGTACTGAAAGAAGGGCTAGAGTACATCACTTGACAAACCAACATATTTTGGACTCTTGGCTCTCTGATAATGTGTGGATGAGAAAGCAGTAAGCACATAACCCCTGGCTGCTGGGAACACATCAAGGATTTCACAGTCAGGTGGATTCTGACACAGGAAAAGCTCCGTTTCAGACTCCTGTGCAGGCATATGTAGGAAATAATCTCTATGTATAAAAGTATGTATACTATCTAGCTCCCCTTAAAAAAGATTCTTGGCCCATTCATTCGAGCAACAATTCCGTCATAAATCTGTATAGAGGGCCCTGTCAGTACTGTTGGATTCTCAATTCTTTGACTTCCTCTTCTGCAGAGGTATTGGTCTGCACCCTACCTCAAGCCCTCTCCATAATGGTCATCTGCTAGAACTTGTGTCAACGATAACCATAACTCCTTCACTCGGCAAGTATCACTCTTTCCCCACCATCTCCAATCTTCACATCTCATCGACTTAATTGTAACAATTTTCACAATTCTGTATTTGTCCTTGAAACTACAGTCCAGTGATTCTACCATCTTTTTCCTAGTACTTTACATTCATCATGCCCTCACTTTCTTCTTTTTCCCACGTACAATTTTTAAAAGTGTCCCCTTACATATATGCACAAATCACTTGCTTAATACTCACCAAATGCTTAAATGAATCATTTCACTAAATTCTAACACTAGCCAATTTTGGCCCTTTTTCTTCTCTATGCTTGTGTCCACATAACTAAAATATGACTAAAAGCATTTCACAAAGTCATCCATACTGGCTTCTCATTAAGTTTATGGTCCTTACCCTAAAATGGCCTCCCAATGCCTTAGAAACTTTACCATCCTTCTCTACTCTGTATCCTTCTCTGATAGCCGGGACTTCCACATGTTCTATTTTGAACCCCCACCACTTTTTCTCCCATCCTTCTATTCAGTCCATAATTATCCTTCTTACTCTTCTTACTCTGCAAAGATGAGAAATTACCAGAAGAGATAGTTGATAAGCTTCTATCACATTTCCCTGCCTACTACATTTATTCCTATATTTTCTGCCTTGCCATGTTTTGTATTATCAATATACACATCTGTGCTCCATCAAGTTTCAAGTGCTCTGCTTGTGCATTAACTTTCATATCTCTTACATTCTCAGTAAAGCATACCG
Organism: Micronycteris hirsuta; assembly: GCA_004026765.1. Taxonomy (NCBI): domain Eukaryota; kingdom Metazoa; phylum Chordata; class Mammalia; order Chiroptera; family Phyllostomidae; genus Micronycteris; species Micronycteris hirsuta. The sequence continues at coordinate 15,393 of PVJI01002813.1, read as the reverse complement.
TCGTCAGTTGTTCTCTCTTGCCTTTCCATCATTATTTCTCTCTTTTCTTTAGATGTTTCTATCAGTGTACGAATATACCCAGTATTGCCCTCAGTTCTCTTTAGAGCCATTGCATTATTTCATTATTTCCTTGACAGCAAATTTTTGGAAAAGAATTGCATATACCCACCAACTCCATTTTGTCTCCCCCCATTTTTTGTACCATTTTCACCCAGTACTTTGTTATCATAAGTTCACTAAAAGTACATTTGCCAAGATCAGTGATAACCATAGGGTTAAGTCCAACATTCAGTGCAATACCTCTTGACCAAACAGGGACATTTTAATCGTTGATCTTACTTTCTCACTTCAAATTTCTTCTTTCTGCTTCCGAGATATTAGAGTCCCTAGATTCTCTCTTATTTTTCTGGAACCTATTCTTAGCTTCCTTTTCTGATACATTTCCCAGCCCTTCATATTTTGAAGAGGACCAGTTTTTAGACCTCTTTAGTTTTTTACCACCTAAAAAGGGGACCATATGAGTCCCATGGGTTTAAAACACAAACATATATTACTGCCTCATCAATTTTTATCTCTAGTGTGGATCTGTCCTTTGAAATAGACTAACGTGTTTGAGCTCTAATATATCATATCCACATTTATCTCATAGCATTTTAACAACAAAAATTCTACAATTATTTTGTTTGTTTCATTCCCCCAAGTAGAATGCAAGTCCCAGAATGGAGGACTATATTTTTTCTTGTTTTATATTTTCAATGCCAATCACAGGACTCAAAATATTCCCCACTATCATCCTCATAATAAAGATTTAGAGAAGGGTAAAAACGATTTGTAAAAAAAGATTTAGAGAGGGTAAAACAAGTAAAAGATTTTACTTGTAAAAAAGATTTAGAGGGTAAACAACTTGACAAAGATCATACAATAAGAATCTGGTTGAGACAGGATTGAACACAGGTGATCTTACTTCATTGACCATGACTTGAACATCTGCTCTGGACCAGCCCCTCATTTGAGAATATTTAATATATTTAAATATCTTAAATATATTTAAGAATTTCCTCAACCATCTTGTCTAGCTCCTTGGTTTACAAATGAGGAAGGAAGATGCATCCCTGACATATTTGCCTGAGAACATACATCAAGCTAGCTGAGAAACTGACTGAGGCTTCTATCTTCACAACCATGCTCATTTCATGCTTTCTTTTTTTTCACTAAAAAAATTTTATTGTTGTGCAATTACAATTGTCCCCATTTTCCTTTCAAGTAGAATTCCTGGAGTTTCATGTGAGCCTAGAGATGGCAATTGTTTAAGTCCAGGGTGTGAAGACATGATCAGGACACTGGGTTTCAAATGGGTAATACAACATAGAAGGAAGTTAAATAATGCTTCGGCATGAAGAAGAATATTAAACCAGGGAATGAGGTTATTATGATCTGTGCTTCCAATGTAAACAGTGCTGAATTTTCAAGAGGTTCCAGACCCCATTTTAGAAGAAGAATTTGCAGACTTCACGTGGGCCATATTTCTGGACTTCATTCAGACATAATTTCTCTTCAACAGATTCTCATCCTTACCTAGAGTAAGCTAAATCAGCTTCGAACTGTTTAATGCCTTGGCCCTTGAAAATAAATGCCATTTACTTCAGCTACTGAATCACTGACAGCGAAATAAAGAATGTGCCATTGAGAAGTGATTCTACGGCCCTGAATTCATATATAAACATTAAATCTATATTTATTTTATCAGGGGAGCTATATATCCATAAAGTATGAGAATTTGCAAAGGAAAGTAAGTTCATTCTGAAACATTCTACAGGGTGATTTGACCCTGAACTTCTAGATTTAATCTGCCATTTTACTAATATCTTCCTAAAATAAGTCAACCCACAAGCTAAATCCTTTTCCAAATAGATTCCACAAGGTGAACAGATGTAACACTTCTTGCCCCCTTTTTCCCTTCCCCCTTGGATGCCTGCTGGAAACAGATTAAGCTTTGAGACTTTGATTTGACATCAGGCCAAACGCCAGAACAAGGTTTGGGCAGAACCTAGAGGTCAGGGCAAACCTTGGCGCTCATGGCCTGTGGCAAGAGAAGCCCTGCCTTCCAGAGAGAAGCCCCAAGGCGGCAGTTGGACTGCACGTCTTCCCACTGGTAGGAACTGATTACTAGCACACACCAATTCAGGATTTGGAGACCGGGTGTCCTGTACCACAGACGATACGGCTGCCTTCTGCCACTCTTTCTGCTGGCTGACCCTTCTGAATAAAGAAAGCATGATGCACTTTAAGCTCAATTTTAGATAACCATGACTTCATTGTAGAGAGACAATTTGAAAAACAGTGATAATAGGACCCATGGACAAGGGCAACGGAAGAGGGGGAGATTGAATATGGAGAAGATGGGTGGGCAAGGCAGGGGAGAGTAATAGAGGGAAAAGGGGGAACTGTAACTAAATAACAATAAAAATTTTAAAAAATGATAATACAATAATTCATACAGAGTATTAGCATTATCTCATGTCATCTCGATCCCATAGCAAGACCATTAAGCACATAGGGCAGAAATACTTGTAACCCTCATTTTTCAGTAAGGGATGCCAACCGCAGAGAGGTTAAAAGCTTTGCAAGCATATACAGTTTCTATGTGGTGAGGTTGGAATTCAAATGCGGTCTCTTGAATCCAAATGCCATTCTCATTCCACTCCCCCATATTAGTCTAAGTAATTCAGTTCTCCGAGTGAATTGAAAGGAAACATGAGGCTAAATGTAATACTTCTGAGAGATATAGAATGAATCCAAACATATGAATCCTGAGGCAGAGCGCAGGTTGTAAATAAACAATCTTGTCAAGATAAGAAAGCCATTCCAAGCTCTAAACTGAGATGTAATTTAAATGTCATATTTGAATAACAGTCCTCTGATCCATCATCTGTCATAAATTTTAAGATCGAATTCTGGAGAAAATGAAAACAAACAAGTTAACCCTTTTCCATGCCAACATGTAAATTTTATATAATATTCTATGAATCTTCAAGAATTAGGAACTACAGGTTCCAGTCGACACTTTTTAAAATACTTTCATTTCCTAATGTCTGACACTTTAAAGCATTACAATATTTTATTTTTATTTGAATATTAATATAAAAAAACTAGTAAAATGAATATTCAACTATTTTCCTTAAAGAAACACATCCACTGCTTTGCTATTTCTAGAAATATTTTTTGTTGACTTATAGAAAATAAACTATAAGAAATGAGATCTAGGCAGGGTTATCTTTTTTCAATAATTTTTAAAACAGATTTTATGTTACATTTTATTTATTTTTAAAAGATTTTATTTATTTTTTAGAAGATTTCATTTATTTATTTTTAGACAGAGGGGAGGGAGGGAGAAAGAGGGAGAGAAACATCAATGTATGGTTGCCTCTCACATGGCCCCCACTGGGGACCTGGCCTGCAACCCAGGCATGTGCCCTGACTGGAAATCGAACTGGCGACCCTTTGGTTTACACTGAGCCACACCAGCCAGGTATTTTGTATTTCCAACAAAGGCAGAAGTTACTTGTGTTCATTCTGCTTTAGACATTCCCAACAACACTATCATAAAAATCAGGTTAACTATTTCAACCAATAAAACAAAGTAATATTAACTTATAATTTAAAGATCTAAGTAAATTGAAGATTTGTGGATCAAAGTACCTTTTGACATCTTTTCCTTTTCCCTTTTCTACTTTAATATAGTTATATAATCTCCAGATGATTGTTCTTGTATCACACTAAACCTCCTGGTGAGTAAATTTCAGGAACACCTTTGTTATCAAGCTTTTGGTTTGTTTGTAACTAAATGTCTAACTGCCCTATGCCTTACAAGAGAATGATATTGGACCAGAAATCGAAAAAATCTAAAGTCCACCTATTCAACCTTACTTTAGGATTGAGGGGGAGCAATAAAACAAAACAAAACTCGGTCCTTACGTGATAATATATCTCTTAAGAAAAATCTGAGTCACTAAAGTCTGCATATAGTTGAATAAAGGTACTAGATTATAATTTATAATACTAAAATTTTGCTTTTAGTGGTGACTATTTGTTATGATGAGTTTAAAAATAGAAGTATATGAATCCCTAAGCTCTTTCAATTTTGTACACACCTGAAAAATACACTGTGCTTTACGGTGGTAGCTTCTGTTTGTAGAGTTCATTTTTCCTTCTTGTACCTATTACACTCAATATCTTTGCTGAAAATCAACTGCCTACTTAATTAGAAGCTGCATATAAAGGTAGTATGTTTGTTGACCTAGAAAAACACATGCTACATCCATTTCCTCAATATGTATTACATGTACCCAGATGATATGGTATATTAATAGATTCACTTATTCAAATATCAGTAAAAAAGAAAAAATAAAGACTAAATACCCTGAAGATAATGCAAATGACAACTATAAAAGGACTCTGAAAGCTGGACAGACAAAGGGTGACTGGCTGGCTACTGACTTCAGGACCCAGGGAAGAGCACCATAGTGAATTGCCCAGGTTTTCTTTTTATTTTCCATTAATCTTGGCTTGGGCACCAGAAAGACTACAACCTAGAACTAAGAAGAGCGAACCAAGAAGACAAGATGACAAGAACAGGAGAAGCCCAAATGAGAAGAACAAGAGACTCACCCCCGATCCACAACCAGGATGGCAATGGCACTGAATGTTGACACAGCAGCAGAGCCTGGTGTCTCTGGGCTCCACTCAGTGGCCTGGAGAGACCAGTCTCGCATCCGCCAGCCCTCCACCAGCAAAGAGACCAAACCAAGCCTTGTGACTTCTCCCCACGGGCTCCCCCCATCATCAGTGCTCAAGCCAAAGACCCAGAAATGCCAGTGACGATGCAGATAAGAAATTATTAAAAAGGACCTGAAAATTAAATTGGAACCACAGAACACAAACAACGCCAAAACATACACATAAACCTAAAAGGCCAGTGGCTGCAATAGTAGAATTAAATAGGATTGAGTCTCCTCACATACTTGCCATTCAACTAAGGATGAAGACATCACTATCTGATGAGAAAAGACCAAGGACTATCATCCATACTGACATGAATCAGATCTTGGAATTACATGACAAGAATTTTAAGTCCTTTACACTTTAATGATCAAAAATTAAAAATAACCCAAATGTCTTTTTGATGGGCAACGCATTAAACTGTGAGTTATCCACACCATGGAACAGTATTCACAATAAAAGAGAATGGCATATTGATAAATGCAGCAACTTCGAAAGACCCACTTAGGTAAAGTTTTTGCAATAAAGTCTATATAGAAATAGAAAATATATTAGTGGCTGCCATGTCTACGGGTTTACATTTGGGGAACGGCTATAAAGAGATAGTAGTAGGGAACCTGGACGATAGAACATGTCTTCACCTTGAGTGCTGGTGCAGTTACATAAAGCTACAAGTGATAACATTGTAATGAACTATACAAATGAGTGCACATGTAACTTTTGCAATTGGGAGTGCCTTTGGGGATTGAATAAATGTGAATTTCATGGTGTGCTATGGTTATGCGAGAAGATAATGTTGGGGTAGAAAGGGTAAAGAGTGTACGAGCCTTCCTCATATATTTAAAAACTTTCTGTGACTGTATAATTATTTCAGAATAAATGTGGAAGGTGAAAGGAAAGTGTAATCTAAATTAAAGGGGCCAAGACTGCCCTTCTACATAGTAGTATACTTATATCTAAGCAATAGATTGATTTAAGCTTTCCATCTTTCCACGTGATTGAATGGTTCACCTACTTCATAATAATGAAATATGTTTTACTAATAAAAGCAAGCACAGCTCCACATGAGAATCAAAGATTGTATTAACTATAATCATCAAATTATATTCTCTCAGGATGTTTCTTCCCTAGCACTGCCTATTCTTAATACTTTAATTAATTATTAAATTATGTAATTGATGATATTTCCTAAAAGACTGCACCTCAAAAAGAGTTTTCCTTGGTCTTGTACTGAGGTATGAGTCTTGGCTTTAGAAAAAGGAATGAAAAAGTTTTGAGTTATATGAATTTTTTCCCTCTCAAGGCCTTCATAACAGAAATCCATGTAAGTGACAGATTCAAGTTTACTGCCACTCCCCTACTTCCTGACATAACCTTCGACATAGAGGCATGTGGGCAACATATCTCACTCCTACTTTAAAGTGCTTAACAATATGTGAGCTAGACCTGCACTCTCACAGCTCAGTCTTGTCCACTTGGAAAACGTATGTACGTTTTTTTTTTTTAAGATTTTATTTATTTATTTTCAGAGAAAGAGCAATGTATGGTTGCCTCTTACATGGCCCTCATCAGGGACCTGACCCGCAACCCAGGCATGTGCCCCTACTGGGAATCGAACCGGGACCCTCTGGTTCCCAGCCCGACGCGCTCAATCCACTGAGCTACACCAGCCGGGCGATATGTACGTTGTAGATTTAAATAATATTCCCCACAGACTCCAAAGAGAATATGACCGAGCCAATGTATCTCTCATCTTAGAATTTAGGCTGGGGAAAATATATTTTAAATGGGTATATCATTCCTTTTTTAAATTGAATGACCTTGTTTTACTTTTGTTGGAAAGTAGAAAAAATCATTACAATTTTTGACTAAACCAGAATATATAAACTTAATAATATTATTATACATTATTTTGTCACTTTTAGTCTACCAAAGGCCTCCAGTTACAAAAATCTAGGTTTATAAAATTTTTGAAAATAGTACTATAAGATAATTCAGTTTCATGACATGTGAAAAATATTTACAACTGTAAAAATATTTTGTAAAAGGCGAAAGATTTATACGATCTGAAGAGAAACCAGGGTATGTGTGAAAATATTTTGTGACCAAAATTTTTCTCCTTACCTATGATCTCTGTTAATTTTTGCCTGGAATTTAAATATCAGCTCAACCATACAATGTTGATTTCAAGACATAATTCAGTTTATTAAAACATAAAAGTAAGAACACTGCTGCAAATAGCTATTGAAGATAACACATATTTAATAGTTAATGCATTGTTTATATTGCATTTAAATTAATGAATGGAAAGTAAATATTACTATTATTGTAAGGTTGGTGATTGCAAGAACATGGAAAAATACAAGAAAATGTTTAAAAAAATAAAAGTACTTACCAAGTTTGTCAGCTTACGAACAAATATTTTTAAACCAACACTTCTCTGCTAAAATCTTTTTACAATGCACTAAATAAATGAGCAGGGTAAATTTCCTTCACTTGGATTAGGCTATCGATTGTTTTGGTTCAGTGACAGTAATTGGCTACTTTAAGAATGAATCAGTTTAACTCATGCTCTTGCACCAAGTATATTTCATTAAAATAGGGTGAATAGGTTTCAGCTTCACTGTCTGCTCCATTCAATTGGCTGTGGCAGTCTCGAGTGCAATTTTGAGAAGAAATCCAAGGTTCAGTGGGGGAGATTAGAGATTTCTTCCAAGTGTGAGAACCTCCGTGTCATGGCATACTAGCTAAGTATTTTTACTGTTTGGGTGACACATTTAAATGCCATGAATATAAATGAGGATGAAAGCTTGTATATCCATGACAAAGTAAACTTCATTTTACTTACTAGAAGAAATCATAAAACTGGATACAAGCACATCATTTAAAGGTTTGGGAGTCCACAAGCTACTGCCTTTATATTTTCTCTGGTATTTATTTATATTTTGTCTTTTTAAAAATATACAAGTAATTGACAACAATTTGAAATGGGGCATTTTATGATCAATGTTATCCTTAAGTATTTAGAAAATGTGGAGGAATAATCTAATTTGGAGATTGCTTATGTTGTATCTGAGAAAACTGAACAGACTTCATTGGGGACCTGCTATGATAAAACTGAGTTAATTATGGTACTTTATTTTATAGTGCTTAGAAGCCTGGGTTTATATATAAAAATATATAAAATATCTGTATATATAAATCCAGGCTTTACATGTATATTTATATTATATATAGAAGTCTTCTAGAATTGCTGAAATTATTGCATTGTAAGGAGCTTTCAACACTCTGCATAAGACCACACGTTTGCATTCTAGGGTACTCACTGTTTTTCAACGTGTAGTGGGGGTGTGGAGGGCGAGGAGAGGTTCTAGCTCTTCATTATAATTATCTTACTTTGCTTTGACATCTCACCATGCAGAGGTATTTGGATGATTATAAATATTTGGGAATTTGAGGCGTTTCAGAGTCATGAAATGTGATGATTCCAAATACAAATACAACTCACTGTATGTCAACTCACTTATTTGAAAATCAAGAACCACAGAAGCAAAATATATATAGATGATATAGATTCAGTTATAGATAACAGATATCGAGATATGTATGCATGAAATCTGAACAGATATAGTTAAAAACATATGTATGAATCTAAAAAGAGGCTTGGTTATTCCGTATGACCATCCAGATTATTTTGTTCCAATTTCAAAATGCAACAGAGGCTGAACCTTATAACTCTACCTCCAGGACTAGTGTTCCAAGACTTCTGATTCACTGATCTGCTCTGAGTCTCCACTACCTTCTGAGGACACGAAGCCAAAATATGTATAAGACACACAAACACAGATCATGCCTGTACGTTACGTGGCTCTCTCCATGACATTCCACATTAGCATACACATCCATTATTAGCATGCACACTCTCTTTGGTTTATTTCACAGAATAGGCAAACATTAATACACTTCAAAATAAAAAGTATTTTACTGACGTAAATTGTGAGCTGTATTTCACTGTAGCGTATTTCACTTTTAAGCTGTCAGCACGTTTGAGATACCTACAACTGGCCATTACATAGCAGTGTTAGCAATTCCACAGCTGCAAATATCCAATATGTGTTCAAACCCCATTAGTATATGTATGTATAAGGGAAGAATGTGGAGGGGGGTTCTGTCACAGAAAAATGAAGATCTACTCCAACCATGAAATTTAATTCCAATGTTGTTCAACTACTTGAAACTAGAAGCTCTAAAACAGAAAATAGAGCTGTAAAAATTTTACCATTTGAACTGAACCACAAATATCTATTTCATCCACAGATCCAAGGCAGAAATGTGTGCACAATACACAAAGATTACTTTAAAATATCATAAAATCTCAGCTGTATCCTAAAATATCTATGATTAAAAACATATTCATAAATATCATATATATTATTTAGAGGGTACAGTTAAAAATAAAAATACTTGAAGTCTGTGCGCAGAATCAATACTAAGCATGTTAAGTTCAAAGAATAAATAAGTTTAATACCCACAAAACGAAAAACGCAATTAATGAATTAATTGCCATAAAGTATAGTTTTGTAATTGGTTTACATTATTTTCACTCAATGCAATGGATAGTAACAATAAATTATCCTTAGAATTTCTTGACTTATTAACTATACTTGTGAATTTTTATTTTATTTAATTGATAGGCCTTATGTGGTAGGTAAATGAGTTCCATTCAAATAAAAAATATCAAGTGATTATAGTTTTAAAACTATTATAGACAACACCATAACTAATGAATACTGTACACATTCTTCACTGCCGAAACAATGAATCCACTTCTCTGCTCATCTTTAGCTTTGATATAGTGACATACAGCTGGTTTCCTGAGGTAGACTTAACAGTGTAGATGATTCCATAGACTAGAACACAGAAAATCAGCATGTTGCTTTATATCATACTGATGTAGCTTTTTGTCTTGACACCAAAGTAGAATTGCAGCATTGGGATCTAGTTAAAATATGGGAGTGTTTGATTGCTTTAATATTTATCTATGTATTATGAGTATTTGGTTAAGTGGGAGTGGGAGGTTAAATGAAAAAAATCAATTTAATTATGGAGTTTTAGTTTCCTTCTAGAAAAATAGAAATCTTTTAAATATTAGATTTCGAGAGAATTTTAAGGTGAAAACGATTGAAATCATAGCTATCACTTTAAAATATTTACCTCGATAGATTTATAGAATTTGATTCTATCATCTTTGCATTCATTTCAGGCCCTGGTATATTATCTGCACTTAGTAAATACTCTAAAAATACACCTAATCTAGCATTTGGATTATTTATGATTCTGAATTTATATATACATATATATATATATTTTAAAGCTTTATTGCCCTGGCTGGTATGGCTCGGAGGATTGAGTGCCAGCCTATGAACCAAAGGCTCGCTGGTTCCAGTCCCAGTCAGGGCACATGCCTGGGTTGCAGGTCAGGTTTCCAGTAGGGGGCATGCAAGAGGCAACCACACTTTGATGTTTCTCTCCTCTCTCTCCCCTACTCTCTCTAAAAATAAAATTTTAGTAAATGAAAAAAGAAAAACAAAAAAGCTATTATTAACTGTATGTTGATATTTGTTAATATAATAAATCTAATTTTAGGAAAATAATAGGTGAAATGTTGGACATAGCACTGAATTTTTTGTTTAGTTTTATAGATGTATGCATTAATGCTGTGACAAGAAGCAGCAATTAAGATTTATACCCTATTAATGTATATTCACAATGGCAATGGAGAGAATATCTATATATATTATCCATATCTGAAAAATGACAAAATTCTTATATATTACACTGAAAAAATATGTCAAATTGGGCTGTTATATTTAGCAAACAGCCCAACACAACTATAGACAAAACTCCATGGAGGTTATAGTAAATATGTCCTTAATTCATAAATACACAGGAACAATAAAAATCACCACACATTTGAAGAGTTCAAGATGATCAATCTGAACAGATTTCTAGAAATGAAATAGAATAAATATATTTTAAATTTTCTTATTTTTTCAAACACACACACACGCACACTTGAAAACTACATCAAAACAAGAAGCATCAGTTGGAAAAATTAGTAATCGCAGAAAAAGGAGTTCTTGGGAATGAAAGATATTGCTGCAAATGCAGAGAAGTGAAGAGTGGAGGTATAATGAACTAAGGTGCACATCATTTCAGGACAGTGTAAAGATGGCGAAGAAATGAGGATCTCAAAATCAATGGCAGCATTATGGAAATAAGCAACAAAAGAACAAAGTGCAAAATGCCTATTTAATACTTTTAATCATCTTAACAATTTTATTATCTGGTGAAAGTCATGCAATAATTCATTTAAATTTTATCTACCTCTGCATTGAGAACTTATATGCAGTCTGTGCCTGTATTGACTTCATATGATTAAAAAATGTCCTTTGGTGAAGTTCAAGAGACAGCCCTTGTTCTTCATTTTAAATAAAGGGTGGTAAAAAAGCAGGTTTACAGTTGTTCACATGAAACAATACAACGGTTACTAAATAATGACACAAAAACATATCCTGTGTTTTGTGTACTCATAGCTGTAAACCCAGTTTTGTGCCACCTTGTATGATGTGCAGGAATGCTTGAAGACAAGAGAAGTGGAAATGTAAATTTTACAGCATACAGTGGGATTTGCCAGGTGCCAAATAATTTAATGAATATATCTATAAATATATTGATAGCAGAATCCAAGTTGAAAAAGTTAGGGTAGAATGACAGGAAATTTAAGTGTGAATAGGAAAAATAACAAACCACAAATGGCTACAAGTCTTTGAAGAGTTGCTGAACAAATAAGGGTATGAACGCAGGTTCAAATCTAGTGAATGAACTTGATCACTAGGATGAGACCCTCTCCTGGAAAATATACCAGATGTAAGTATATATTTTTATGAAGCATTTTATCACATAAACAAATTTGAAGTTTCAAATATCTAAGTATGGATTTACTTTTTCCTCAAATTTTTAAATTTGAACTATACTATTAATATCTATTTAATATAATTTAAAGTATGTGCACACAGAGCAGCATGCTAATTTCATCATAATAAGTTAAAATGTATTATATAATATCTTAATTACATGACTATCAAATACTTCTAAGAAAAAAATTAACTCTTATACAGTTTTATTAAAATCAAAGGAAAACTCAAAAGGTATTGGAAATGTAGGTTTTCTATCTTTAATTTAAAGACAGTTTTATGAGTAATCTAGATGTAAAACTGGAATGAAACTTGGCCAACTTTTACCATACTCTTTTACTAATAAGAAACATATAATAAAAAAAACATATGTTCAGTTTCATTTTTTAAATCATCCACTGTTTAGACAGTAATTTCTTTAGGGATTCATAATGGTAACATTTTGATTACATTTCATAGGCTAGAAAAGCAGTTCATAATAATTTTTAATTATCAGCAGGGAGTGTTAAATATATTTGCTAGTAGTAAACCTATTTAATACCACAGTGACTCTCCCCATAAATCTCTACACTGTGCAGATGGTAAAAGTGTCCTGCGACATTTAGTGGTAGTTTATATTCAGCGCTGGTTGGGTTTCAAGTTACGAATACTAAGAAATCATGTGGCATTAAATTATTCTCCATTTAAACTCTCTATCAAGTAGTTACCGATATATCTAAAATCCTTTTGTAACAGAAATGATCACTGTCTAACGTTTGGTGTGCAGCACATGGTATATCGTACACTAATTGACAGTGGAATATTTTTATATTAAATATATATATATATATATATATATATATATATATATATATATTTCATCTACATAACCGATGTATTAAAAATGTCAATAAAGCTTCAGAATAACAGAAAAACCAGGTGCAGTATGACTGAGATAATCAAAAAAGGTAAATTGTTTTATGGAATAGGGGGAGGGCACATAGCACAATAGTCAGCAACATTCTTCAAGGGCAAGGTCACAAGTGACCTGGCAGAGTAGTGCCACACATCACACCGTTTTAAAAGTTTTAATATTCTCCGTGCAATATAACATGAGAATATACTTCAGTAGAGAGCATCGCACATGAGTTTAAGTTTACATCCTGTTTGTTACCCCATCTCCCCAGACTTGCACAAACCGGCTCAAGAACACTCTATTTAGAGTTAAAAGGATGAGTGTCTTTTACCTGGGGATCCTTAGGGTCATCCTAACAAGCTCTTAGCATGTAATAGGAATTATTTCATGCATCCTCCATTTCTACATGTTTGCCTTTTATGCATTTGCTTGGTGCCTATCAAGTTGCTGGCATGCGGTAACTGCTAAGAGCACAGCAGTAAGGTATAAGGCAACCCCTGGCCTAAGGTAGATTACGGCCTCTTTTTAAATGTGCCTGATGATGCTCTCCAGTTCCATCCATGCTGTCTCGAAGGGTAGGAGGGGTGGGAACGGGTGGGGCGGGGGGCCAAGGTGGGGTGGAAATGGAACAATAAAAATATACATGCATACATACATACATACATACATACATACCAAAAAAAAAAAAAAAAAGACTGAAGCAGACATGGAAGAGTATATATGGACAAATAATCCTCAAAAAAGATACCCTGGTAACACTTCTCTGAATTAAAACCACAGAGAAAAACCTGGGAGTAAATAAAGAAGAGCTCTTTGGTACTAAAGAGGCTGAGGATTACAAAAAATCTGTTGTTAGTCTTAAGAACAGGGGAGACCATGAAACTACCTTTTCTCAGCACAAAGAATCAGTGAAGAGACTATTAAACCTGACTTAAATTATGAACTAAAATATGCTTGATTTATTAATTTTGTGATCTATATGTAATTGTTATCTAATTTAATGTAAAGTGGAAAATGTTAATAGAAAGATTGTTTTTAAAAAAGAAAAAAAAAATGTGCCTGATGACAGTTGTAGGTCCCTTCAATTTCAGTTCCAGTGCAACAGAGAGTAGCACTGACGAGAGAGCGGGACTTTTTTTTCCGTATACCTACTATATTTTCAAATGAAGCACATTTGTCATTAAATATCATAGTTTCATAACCTTAAATAATATGATAAATATTGACGCAGAGGAGAGAATTATATGCAGCTTTATCCTTAGAGTGTTCATGGGTGTTAATCCCTCTCAAGCATTTTCACACTTCAACTCTTCTTGTTTTCAGTTGCCATACATAATTCATAGAAGAATCTCAAGAGCACAAAACTGTGAACTCAGAATACTTTAGTAAAACCTCATGTAGTAAAGGTAAATATAAATCTGACTTATTTATAAAATTTATAAATTTTATTTTATACAGTTATATATTATTATAAAATTATATGTGTGTGTGTGTGTATACACACAGATATCTATCCCTTTCAAATTAGGTTGTAACTAATTCTTCTGTAATAAGGGTCTGGAAAACTATGGGGGAAAAGAAAATCTATTATTCAGTTTGGTTAAGTGTTATGTGTATGTATATGTTATGTACATATAACGACTAATTTAAAAATATCTACGTAAATGTACCCTTTTGTAAGCTTTAAATTTAGATGTGCATCGCAGCCAGCTGTGACCTAAGTGTTCCTACTTAGGTTCATGGACTTGAGTTATCATTTATCTCTTGGAAATAAAAGGCTAAAAACAGAAATTGTCAGCAAAATTCCAATAGAGTATTTGATTTGTATGTAAACACATGCCTGCAAGTTATATAGGAGGCACCACATGATTATTCTTCGTCCACTAAAGTATCTCATTCACTTTATCACTTTTCTTCCATCGTAGTTATAATTGTGAGCCCATGGAAGCAGAGGGTTATTTGTTTTCAGAGTTAAAGAACTTGTCTGAAAAAATAAAATATTTCTTTATATTAAGGGTATTCTGTATTAAAAAGTGATCTGTGTATAACTGAAAGTGGGTAAAGCTCTATCAAATAATTATGTTGGTTAAACACCTGATTGAAATGTCGATTTTAAGACAAAGTATAAAAGACACATAAGCCTTTATGAAAAAATATTTTTGAAATAAGATTTCACCTCATCTTTGTGGGCTTACAACAAGAATATTTTGGTTGGATTCCTTTGCATTTTGGAATGGCAGTGTACTGACAGACCAGCCCATTAAATTTTCCATGTGGGATCATTTTATTTTTAATTTTTGTTCAATTACAGTTATTTGCATTCTCTCTCCTCCCCTCCTCCCTTCCCCTCTAGCCCCCCTTCATCCCCAGCTTCTCTCCTCCCCCTTAGTTCTGTCCATATGTCCTTTACAGTGCTTTCTGAAAACCTTTCTCCCCATTGTCCCCTCCCCCCTCTCCCCTGTCTATTATTAGACTGTTCTTAATTTCAATGTCTCTGGTTATGTTTTGCTTGGTTTCTGCTTTTGTTGGTTATGATCCAGTTAAAGGTAAGATCATATGATATTTGTCCCTCACTGCCTGACTTACATCACTTAGCATAATGCTCTCCAATTCCATCCATGCTGTTGCAAAGGGTATAAGCTCCTTCTTCCTTTCTGCTGCGTAGAATTCCATTGTGTAAATGTACCAAAGTTTCTTGATCCATTCATTCGTAGATGGGCACCTAGGTTGTTTCCAGCACTT